>JARQOD010010024.1:0-28932 GCA_033576555.1 Oophaga sylvatica | reverse complement strand
CCCCTTTGGCGGAGAATAAACCCCAGTTTTCTACTCAGGTGATAATGAGCGTTGAACCAGATCATCATGCAAATGGTAAGCACAAAAACAAAAACAGAAAATATCTTATCTGAAAGCATAAGAAGAGGCAAGACTCAGCAAGCTTCCAAGTGAACCAGGAACCACAGTTGAGACAAGAACAATTGATCACCGGTAACCATGATGGGAGGGAATCTCCCTTATATCAAGCCAGTCTGTGACTCCTGATTGCCAATCCTCATTGAATGGTTCAGTACTGTTTGTAACCACCAGAGGGAGCTTCTGCTCAAAATTCATTTCCAAAACATTCACAACAGTACCCTGATGGGAGGGAATCTCCCTTATATCAAGCCAGTCTGTGACTCCTGATTGCCAATCCTCATTGAATGGTTCAGTACTGTTTGTAACCACCAGAGGGAGCTTCTGCTCAAAATTCATTTCCAAAACATTCACAACAGTACCCCCCCTTGAGGAGGGGTCACCGAACCCTCATTTGTGCAACCAGCTTGGTTAGGATGAGCTCGGTGATACGCACGGATCAGTCTCCTAACATGGATGTCCGAAGCAAACACCCAAGAATTGTCCTCCTGACCATAACCTCTCCACTTAACCAAATACTGGAGTTTCCGTCTAGAAAAATGAGAATCCAATATTTTCTCAACCACATACTCCAGATTGCCCTCAACCAAAACAGGGTCAGGAGGCACAGCCATAGGAGCCACTGGCTCGACAAACCTCTTCAATAAGGAATTGTGGAACACGTTATGGATCTTAAATGTCCATGGAAAAAGTAAACGAAAGGAAACAGGATTAAGAATCTCCATGATCTTATAAGGTCCAATGAACCTAGGCTTAAACTTAGGAGATGCAACTCTCACAGGGATATTTCTTGAGGACAACCAGACCAAGTCCCCCACTTTAAACCGAGGACCATCAGTCCTATGCCGGTTGGCAAACCGCTGGGCCTTCTCCTGGGAGAGGGACAACCTCTCGACTACCTGGTCCCAAATCTGCTGCATACGCTCCACAACAGAGTCAACACCCGGACAGACAGAAGCCTCCGTCTGTCCCGAAGAAAATCAAGGGTGAAACCCAAAATTGGAGAAAAATGGAGACATCAAAGTGGCAGAGCTAGCCCTATTATTAAGAGCAAACTCAGCCAAAGGCAAAAAAGAGACCCAGTCATCTTGATCAGCAGACACAAAGCATCTCAGATAAGTCTCCAATGTCTGGTTTGTTCTCTCAGTTTGTCCATTGGTCTGAGGATGAAAAGCAGAAGAGAAAGACAATTGAACACCAAGTTTAGAACAAAATGTCCTCCAAAATCTGGAAACAAACTGGACTCCTCTATCAGACACAATGTTCTCAGGAATGCCGTGTAACCGAACCACGTGCTGAAGGAACAAAGGCACCAATTCAGAGGAGGAAGGCAACTTAGGTAATGGCACAAGATGTATCATCTTGGAAAAATCACAAATCACCCAGATAACGGTCATTCTCTGAGAAACAGGGAGGTCGGAAATAAAATCCATAGAGATATGGGTCCATGGTCTCTTGGGCAGAGGCAATGGCATCAACAAACCACTAGAGCGAGAGCAAGGCTTGGAGTGAGAGCAAGTCCCACAGGACTGCACAAATTCCCTGACGTCACGAGACAAAGTAGGCCACCAAAAGGACCGACTCACCAAGTCTCTGGTACCAAAAATTCCGGGATGACCGGCCAACGCGGAACAATGAATCTCAGACATCATACTCTTTTTCCACCGGTCTGGGACAAACAATTTCCCAATAGGGCAGCACTCTGGTTTATCCTCCTGACACCCTTCCAGAGCTAGTCTCAAATTGGGCGAGATGGCGGAAAGAACTACACCCTCTTTCAAAATAACAGAAGGATCAGATAACTCAGGAGAGTCCGCAAGGAAACTCCTCGAGAGGGCATCCGCCTTAACATTCTTAGGGCCAGGAAGAAAGGAAAACACAAAATTAAAACGTGTGAAAAACAAGGCCCACCTGGCCTGTCTAGGATTAAGTCGCTTGGCTGATTCGAGATAAACCAGATTCTTATGGTCCGTGAGGACCACCACCTGATGTTTGGCTCCCTCCAGCCAATGTCTCCACTCTTCAAAAGCCCACTTCATGGCCAATAACTCCCGATTACCCACGTCATAATTACGTTCAGTTGGAGAAAATTTTCGAGAGAAAAAGGCACAAGGGTTACTTTTAAGAGGTCTCAGGATCTCTTTGGGACAAAACGGCACCTGCCCCAATTTCAGGGCATCAACCTCCACCTGAAATGGCAGAGAAACATCAGGCTGCCGTAGAACAGGAGCAGAAGTGAATCTCTGCTTAAGTTCCTGAAACGCAGAGACTGCCTCAGGAGGCCAGTTCACCACATCAGAACCCTTTTTGGTCAAATCAATCAATGGTTTAACAATAACAGAGACATTACCAATAAATTTACGATAAAAATTGGCAAAACCCAAGAATCTCTGCAGAGCCTTTAATGAAGTAGGTTGGACCCAATCACAGATGGCCTGAACCTTGACCGGGTCCATTTCAATAACAGATGGAGACAAAACGAATCCTAGAAATGAGATCCTCTGTACGCCAAAAAGACACTTTGATCCCTTCACATACAGAGCATTCTCTCTCAAAATCTGGAACACAGTCCAAACATGTTTCACATGAGAGTCCCAGTCATTGGAAAAAATCAAAATATCATCCAAATAAACAATCAGAAATTTATCCACAAAATCCCTGAAAATGTCGTTCATGAAGGACTGGAAGACGGAAGGAGCATTAGTGAGCCCAAAGGGCATCACTAGGTACTTAAAATGCCCCTCTGGGGTATTAAACGCCGTCTTCCATTCATCCCCGTGCTTAATGCGAATAAGGTTATACGCCCCGCTGAGATCAAGCTTGGTAAACCAAGTAGCACTTTTCACCCTGGAAAACAGGTCAGAAATCAACGGTAACGGATATTGATATTTCACAGTGATCTTGTTCAAGAGACGATAATCAATACACGGCCTTAATGAACCATCCTTTTTGGCCACAAAGAAAAAAAACAGCACCCAAGGGTGAAGAGGATGGTCTGATATGACCCTTCTCCAATGACTCCTTGATATAAGACCGCATAGCGTCATGTTCAGGTACAGACAAGTTAAAAAGGCGACCTTTAGGGAATTTACTACCAGGCACTAATTCAATAGCGCAGTCATAGCTCCTATGGGGGGGCAAGGATGCAGATTTACTTTCGCTAAACACATCAGAAAAATCAGTCAAAAAGTCATGAACATCCTGAGACTGGGGAGAGGCAGAAAAAACAGGAGTATTGGCATTAATACATTGGCAGCCCCAACTGGTTACAGACACAGATTTCCAATCCAAAACAGGATTATGAGACTGTAACCAAGGAAACCTAGTACAATAATGTCATGCAGATTATACAGTACCAAAAATTTGCAACTCTCCTGATGATCTGTCACGCTGTATAGCAGATATATATATGTGATGACAATAATCTATATCAAAAGGGCAACATACTATATAACATGCGCATAGCTATATGATAACATAGATTTACCTGACAGAAAGTCCAGTGGGTCAAAACGGAATCCGTTATACGCTGTCTCCGGCTAGAGGGTGACCGGGGTCTAAGCTGACCCTAACTGGGGTCCTAACTAATCCCTCAACCTGGAGGTACTGTTAAAGGTACAGAGGTCCAGGCCACCAGCGTAAACCCTGTCTCCTATCAATCCCTGCCAACTGTATTCTAGTCCTAAGAAGGACCCTGAATACCACCAAAGGGAATGACCGGGTAACGGTTAATGAACAGAAAGACATACAAGAAAGATAAGAAATAAAGTAAATAAAGTCTTACATACAACACTCACACACAGTAGGAACACCTTAGGTCTCAGAGATAAACTATAAGCTGTAAGAGTAAAAACAACTAAGGAGCTCTTAGCTTAAGTATTCCCAGAACCGATCCAGTCTGCTAAACTATATGAATGCTTTCACCGGCATCCAACACCCAGACTGGCAGGAATATAAAGGAAACTAATTAGAACATAATCCAAAGCAGCCGGGCGAGGCTGGACCTAGTCTTAGCAAAGAGCTAGATAAAATTAACTCTCTCATTACCAAACACAAAGAAACAGCAGCTCAGCTGTGAGAAGTCAGAATGTGCAATCGCGACGATCTTCGTGGCGATGCACCCATGACAGTACCCCCCCTTCTACGAGGGGCCTCCGGACCCTCATGACCAGGTCTGTCCGGGTAAATTGTGTGAAAGGTCCGAACCAATCGATCTGCGTTATCATCAGACGCAGGGACCCACGTCCTCTCCTCAGGACCATACCCCCTCCAATGAACTTCCACGTTATCATTGACTACCACTGAAGGAGGAGGTAGAGGTGACGGTATGACTGGTGCCACATACTTTTTAAGTAATGACTTGTGAAACACATTATGAATTTTAAACGTAGGAGGGAGGTCCAGACGAAATGCCACAGGATTAATTATGGAACTGATCCTGTATGGCCCGATGAATCTGGGACCCAACCTCCAGGAGGGAACTTTAAGTTTTATATTCCTGGTAGACAACCACACCAGATCGTTCACCTTCAGATCTAGACCAGAAACTCTCCTCCTATCAGCCATCCGTTTGTAAGGGTTCTCCGTAACCTTCAGTCTTAAGCGATCTGGAACTATCAGTCTCCCTGGAAGTCCCACAGGGGCGTCCCCCTGAGCCCCCAATACCTCCCCCTCAAGCTCAGAGCATACAGCTGACACTACAACTCCCTCCTGAGGAATAGGAACCGGATCATCCGTCTTCCCGACCTCTGGGAAAGTACGAGATAAGGCATCAGGAAGCAACTTTATTGAGCAGTCATAATGTGCGATGAGGAGGTAACTCCTTACACCCCTCCTCTGAGAACTTCTCCCAAAAGTCCTCCAGAAAAGGAGGCAAAGTCCTAGGCACAACCGCACCGATGACCGTGCTCATACAGTTATTCTTGCAAAATTCACCCCACTGGCTTATCTTTCTGGATTGCCAATCAATCACTGGGTTATGTTTAGCCAACCAAGGAAGTCCCAACACAATAGGAGCAGGCAGACCCTCCAACACATAACAAGACAATTGCTCTTTATGTATTGCCCCTACTCGAAGATCTATGTTATGAACAGCTTGTACCAAGCTACCTTGACCAAGAGGTCTAGAATCAATAGAGAGTATAGGGACCGGTTTGGCCAATACACTCAGTTGCATACCATGCACCTGGCAAACCGAGTGTCCACCAGATTAGCCCCGGACCCACTATCAAGAAAAACAGAAATCCTCTCAGTTCTAGTACCAATCACCACCTCCGCAGGCACGAGAAACTGAGAGGGATTGGGGACAAATACACACTCCCAGGTTAACTCCTTGGTTCAAAGAGGTCCGGGATGGACACCCCCCAACAAAATGTCCCTCTCTCCCGCAAAAGAAACACCTTCTAGTCTTGCGGCTCACCGCTGATTCCCTCCTACAAAATGATGTCCCTCCCAACTGCATGGGTTCCTCAGAACAGACCAGGGGAACCTCAGTATAAGGGACTTTAGTAGTAGGTGGAGTCATCACGGGGGCGGAGTTACCTCGCGTCTTCCCCGAAGACGTCTATCAATGCGAATAGCGAGGGCCATAGCAGCCTCCAGTGATGGAGGAGAATCATACTGAGCCAACACATCTTTTAATTTGTCAGACAACCCTTGACAAAACTGGCTCCTAAGAGCTGGGTCATTCCACTGAGTATCTGTTGCCCATCTACGGAACTCAGAAGAATATTCCTCCGCTGGACGATTTCCTTGCCGTATTTTACTAACCTTGTTTCAGCAAGGGAGACTCGATCCGGATCATCATATACCAGACCCAGGGCAGTAAAAAATCGATCCACTGACTGGAGATCTGGGGAGCCTGGAGGAATAGAGAACGCCCAAGATTGAGGTCCCCTTGTAAGAGCGAGATAACAATTCCCACCCTCTGCTCTTCACTCCCAGATGACCGAGGCCGCAGCCGAAAGTACAATTTACATGCCTCCCGGAAAGTAAAAAATTTGTCCCGCCCACCAGTGAACCTGTCCGGGAGAGCAACCTTAGGTTCAGATCTGGTTTGCTCCGGGGGGGACAAAACCTTGGACTTAATGTCTGCCAACTCCATGGACAATCCCTGCAACTGCCGGGCCAGCTGGGCTACTGGATCCATGATAGCTGGGGAGAATCTTTAGTATTGGCCGGTGAAAATGTCACGCTGTATAGCAGATATATATATGTGATGACAATAATCTATATCAAAAGGGCAACATACTATATAACATGCGCATAGCTATATGATAACATAGATTTACCTGACAGAAAGTCCAGTGGGTCAAAACGGAATCCGTTATACGCTGTCTCCGGCTAGAGGGTGACCGGGGTCTAAGCTGACCCTAACTGGGGTCCTAACTAATCCCTCAACCTGGAGGTACTGTTAAAGGTACAGAGGTCCAGGCCACCAGCGTAAACCCTGTCTCCTATCAATCCCTGCCAACTGTATTCTAGTCCTAAGAAGGACCCTGAATACCACCAAAGGGAATGACCGGTAACGGTTAATGAACAGAAAGACATACAAGAAAGATAAGAAATAAAGTAAATAAAGTCTTACATACAACACTCACACACAGTAGGAACACCTTAGGTCTCAGAGATAAACTATAAGCTGTAAGAGTAAAAACAACTAAGGAGCTCTTAGCTTAAGTATTCCCAGAACCGATCCAGTCTGCTAAACTATATGAATGCTTTCACCGGCATCCAACACCCAGACTGGCAGGAATATAAAGGAAACTAATTAGAACATAATCCAAAGCAGCCGGGCGAGGCTGGACCTAGTCTTAGCAAAGAGCTAGATAAAATTAACTCTCTCATTACCAAACACAAAGAAACAGCAGCTCAGCTGTGAGAAGTCAGAATGTGCAATCGCGACGATCTTCGTGGCGATGCACCCATGACATGATCAGGTTCAACCCTCATTATCACCTGAGTAGAAAACTGGGGTTTATTCTCAGCCAAAGGGGTAGAATCAATCCCCAGTAGGGGAATAGACTTCCATAGGGGTATCAAGGGAAACCCACAACGTTTGGCAAAATCAAAATCCATCAGGTTAATAGCTGTTCCGAATCAACAAAAGCCTGAGCAGAAAATGTGGACAGGGAGCAAATCAGGGTAACAGTCAACAGAAATTTAGTCTGAGCACTACCCAAGACAACTGAGCGTGCAAAACGTCTTCCCCGCTTAGGGCAGACAGAAATAGCATGAGAGGCGTCACCACAATAGAAACATAACCCATTGCGTTTTCGAAACTCATGACGCTGTGCCCCAGAAGCCACTCTATCACACTGCATTGGTTCAGAAGCTGGCTCACAAGGCAACACTATTCCACGCATACCTCTACGCTCACGCAAACGTCTGTCAATTTGAATCGCTAATGACATAGAATCATTGAGACCAGAGGGAGCAGGGAAACCCACCATAACATCTTTTACATTCTCTGACAGCCCCTTCCGAAAAAGGGCTGCCAAAGCATCATCATTCCATTTGGTCAGGACTGCCCATTTTCGGAATTTCTGACAGTACAACTCAGCGTCCTCAAGCCCCTGATTTAATGGCAACAAGGTTCTTTCAGCTTGATCAGTGACATTAGGCTCATCGTACAATAACCCCAGAGCCAGAAAAAATGCATCAACATCACTCAAAACAGGGTCCCCAGGTGTCAGGGAAAAAGCCCAATCCTGAGGATCGCCGTGCAGGAGAGAGATGACAATTTGAACCTGCTGTGCTGCGTTCCCTGAGGACTTAGGTTTTAAGGCAAAAAACAACTTACAGTTATTTTTGAAATTCAGAAATTTGGCCCGATCTCCCAAAAACAAATCTGGCATTGGAATCCTAGGTTCCACAACCGGCAACCCAGCAAGATAGACAGCAATATACTCCGAACCTCAGTGGCAAGCTGATCCACACGGCCAGACAGCTGTGCAAGCTCCATTGAGAGAAAAAAAAATCCTCCTCAGCACCCAGAGAATAAGAGGGAAAAAATGCAAGAAACAGAAAAAAAAAAAAATCTCTGACAACTCTGACAACTTTTTTCTTTCCAAACTATTTTTCCCTTCTGTGAGTACCATATAATTTTCAGTTTGGCCAGTGATACTGTTATGTTTTGGTAGCTGAGGAGAGCAGGCAAAAACGGCAATACACCAGAGAGGTTGGAATCTTTTGGATTGCAGTACCCTGACTAACCACCACAACTAAAGGCAGCCGTGGAGCGTTCCTACGTTGGTCCTAGACTCCTCGTCACAGCCTGAGAGATTAACTACACCTAAAGATAGAAAGAGGAAAGCTATCTGCCCCGGAGCAGATCCCCAAAGAACATAGGAAGCCCCCAAACATGTAATGGCGGTTAGACGAAAGGAAATATAGACACAGACAGAAAATAGTATGAGCAAACACTGGGGCCCAATCTGCCTAGACAGAAAAGGATAGAAAGGATACTCACTGCAATCCAAAAAAACCCTAAAAAATGCCAACGCTACTGATTGCAAAAACACCTGAGATCACACGACCTCTACCACCTAAATCAGTTCTCTGGTGTAACAAAACTAAGCCGCAGCCACTGAAAAAACTGGAAAAGGTAAATGAACAAATAACACTGGCTCCAGCAGAACTGAGAGGAGCCCAAGCACCCCTGGGGGGGACCTGGCTAACCTCACAGAAATGCAGAGAAATATGCAAATTGTAAGCACAAAAACAGAAAATATCTTATCTGAAAGCAGAAGAAGAGGCAAGACTCAGCAAGCTTCCAAGTGAACCAGGAACCACAGTTGAGACAAGAACAATTGATCACCGGCAACCATGATGGGAGGGAACCTCCCTTATATCAAGCCAGTCTGTGACTCCTGATTGCCAATCCTCATTGAATAGTTCAGTACTGTTTGTAACCACCAGAGGGAGCTTCTGCTCAGAATTCATTTCCAAAACATTCACAACAGAGAGTTGCAAATTCCTGGTGCTGTATAATCTGCATGACATTATTGTACTAGGTTTCCCTTGGTTACAGTCTCATAATCCTGTTTTGGATTGGAAATCTGTGTCTGTGACCAGTTGGGGCTGCCAATGTGCTAATGCCGACACTCCTGTTTTTTCTGCCTCTCCTCAGTCTCAGGATGTTCCTGACTTTTTGACTGATTTTTCAGATGTATTTAGTGAAAGTAAATCTGCATCCTTGCCCCCTCACAGGAGCTATGATTGCGCTATTGAATTAGTGACTGGTGGTAAATTTCCTAAAGGTCGCCTTTTTAACTTGTCTGTACCTGAACACGATGCTATGCAATCTTATATCAAGGAGTCATTGGTGAAGGGTCATATCAGACCATCCTCTTCACCCTTGGGTGCCGGTTTTTTCTTTGTGGCCAAAAAGGATGGTTCATTGAGGCCTTGTATTGATTATCGTCTCTTGAATAAGATCACTGTGAAGTATCAATATCCATTACCTTTGATTTCTGACCTGTTTTCCAGGGTGAAAAGTGCTAGTTGGTTTACCAAGCTTGACCTCAGGGGGGCGTATAACCTTATTCGCATTAAGCACGGGGATGAATGGAAGATGGCGTTTAATACCCCAGAGGGGCATTTTGAGTACCTACTGATGCCCTTTGGGCTCACTAATGCTCCTTCCGTCTTCCAATCCTTCATGAATTATATTTTCAGGGATTTTGTGGATAAATTTATGATTGTTTATTTGGATGATATCTTGATTTTTTTCAATGACTGGGACTCTCATGTGAAACATGTTCGGACTGTGTTCCAGATTTTGAGAGAGAATGCACTGTATGTGAAGGGATCAAAGTGTCTTTTTGGCGTACAGAAGGTCTCATTTCTGGGATTCATTTTGTCTCCATCTGTTATTGAAATGGACCTGGCCAAGGTTCAGGCCATCTGTGATTGGGTCCAACCTACTTCATTAAAGGCTCTTCAGAGATTTTTGGGTTTTGCCAATTTTTATCGTAAATTTATTGGTAATTTCTCCGGTATTGTTAAACCATTGACTGATTTGACCAAAAAGGGTTCTGATGTGGTGAATTGGCCTCCTGAGGCAGTCTCTGCGTTTCAGGAACTTAAGCAGAGATTCACTTCTGCTCCTGTTCTACGGCAGCCTGATGTTTCTCTACCGTTTCAGGTGGAGGTTGATGCCCCTGAAATTGGGGCAGGTGCCGTTTTGTCCCAAAGAGATCCAGAGACCTCTAAGAGTAACCCTTGTGCCTTTTTCTCTCGAAAATTTTCTCCAACTGAACGTAATTATGACGTGGTTAATCGGGAGTTATTGGCCATGAAGTGGGCTTTTGAAGAGTGGAGACATTGGCTGGAAGGAGCCAAACATCAGGTGGTGGTCCTCACGGACCATAAGAATCTGGTTTATCTCGAATCAGCCAAGCGACTTAATCCTAGACAGGCCAGGTGGGCCTTGTTTTTCACACGTTTAAATTTTGTGGTTTCCTTTCTTCCTGGCACTAAGAATGTTAAGGCGGATGCCCTCTCGAGGAGTTTCCTTGCGGACTCTCCTGAGTTATCTGATCCTGCTGTTATTTTGAAAGAGGGTGTTAGTTCTTTCCGCCATCTCGCCCAATTTGAGACTGGCTCTGGAAGGGTGTCAGGAGGATAAACCTGAGCGCTGCACTATTGGGAAATTGTTTGTCCCAGACCAGTGGAAGAAGAGTGTGATGTCTGAGATTCATTGTTCCGCGTTGGCTGGTCATCCCGGGATTTTTGGTACCAGAGACTTGGTGATCGGTCCTTTTGGTGGCCTACTTTGTCTCGTGACGTCAGAGAATTTGTGCAGTCCTGTGGGAATTGCTCTCGCTCCAAACCTTGCTCTCGCTCTAGTGGTTTGTTAATGCCATTACCTGTGCCCAAGAGGCCATGGACCCATATCTCTATGGATTTTATTTCCGACCTCCCTGTTTCTCAGAAAATGACCATTATCTGGGTAATTTGTGATAGGTTTTCCAAGATAATACATCTTGTGCCATTACCTAAGTTACCTTCCTCCTCCGAATTGGTGCCTTTGTTCCTTCAGCACGTGGTTCGGTTACATGGCATTCCGGAGAACATTGTGTCTGACAGAGGAGTCCAGTTTGTTTCCAGATTTTGGAGGACATTTTGTTCTAAACTTGGTGTTCAATTATCTTTCCCCTCTGCTTTTCATCCTCAGACCAATGGACAAACCGAGAGAACAAACCAGACCTTGGAGACGTATTTGAGATGTTTTGTGTCTGCTGATCAAGATGACTGGGTCTTTTTTTGCCTTTGGCTGAGTTTGCTCTTAATAATAGGGCTAGCTCTGGCCACCTTGATGTCTCCATTTTTCTGCAATTTTGGGTTTCACCCTCGCTTTTCTTCGGGACAGGTGGGGGCTTCTGTCTGTCCAGGTGTTGACTCTGTTGTGGAGCGAATGCAGCAGATTTGGGACCAGGTAGTGGAGAGGTTGTCTCTCTCTCAGGAGAAGGCCCAACGGTTTGCCAACTGATGGTCCTCGGTTTAAAGTGGGGGACTTGGTTTGGTTGTCCTCAAGAAATATCCCTATGAGGGTTGCATCTCCAAAGTTTAAGCCTAGGTTCATTGGACCTTATAAGATCATGGAGATTCTTAATCCTGTTTCCTTCCGTTTGCTTCTTCCAGGGACATTTAAGATCCATAACATGTTCCACAAGTCCTTATTGAAGAGGTTTGTCGAGCCAGTGGTTCCTATGGCTGCGCCTCCTGACCCTGTTTTGGTTGAGGGCAATCTGGAGTATGTGGTTGAGAAAATATTGGATTCTCGTTTTTCTAGACGGAAACTCCAGTATTTGGTTAAGTGGAGAGGTTATGGACAGGAGGACAATTCTTGGGTGTTTGCTTCGGACATCCATGCTAGGAGACTGATCCGTGCCTATCACCGAGCTCATCCTGATCGGCCTGGTTGCACCAGTGAGGGTTCGGTGACCCCTCCTCAAGGGGGGGTACTGTTATGAATGTGCTAGAGATGGTTTCTGAGCAGAGGCTCCCTCTGGTGGTTACAGACAGTACTGAACCTTTCAGCGAGGAATGGCAATCTGGGTTCACTGACTGGTCTGACATAAGGGAGGTTCCCTCCCATGATTGTTGCCGGTGATCAATTGTTCTTGTCTCAATTGTTGTTCCTGGTTCATTTGGATGTTTGCTGAGTCTTGCCTGCATCTTCTGCTATCAGATAAGATATTTTCTGCTTTTATTTTTGTGCTTGCTTTTTGCATTGTTCCCTGCACTTCTGTGGAGGTCAGCCAGGTCCCCTCCGGAGGGCTTGTGCTCCTCTCAGTTTATCTGAAGCCACTGTTATTTGTTCATTTTATTTTTCCTGTTTTTTCAGTGGCTGCGGCTTGGTTTTGTTCACACTGAGATCTGATTTAGTGGGTGGCGAGATCGTGTGATCTCAGTATTTTTGTAATCAGAATTGTTGGATTTTTGTAGGGTTTTCTGGGTTGCAGAAAGGAATCTCTCCTGTCCTATCCTATTTAGTCAGCTTGTGGCCCCAGCGTTTGCTCATTCTATTTTCTGTCTGTGTTCTTGCTTTCTTCTTGTCTAACCGCCATTACATGTTTGGGGGCTTCCTATTTTCTTTGGGGATCTGCTCCGGGGCAGATAGCTTTCATCTTTCTGCCTTTAGGTGTAGTTATCTCTCAGGCTGTGACGAGGCATCTAGGATCAACGCAGGAATGCTCCACGGCTACCTCTAGTTGTGTGGTTAGTTTAGGAATCTGCAACCCATTAGTTACCAACATCTCAGGTGTTCGGCTGCCCGGCTGTTGTTCCTGTCCTCCTCAGCTACCTAACATAACAGGAATGAGCACATATTCCATATTAACAGGTGTATATTATATTCCCTGTGCTTTATACGTGGGGAATGAACATGAAATATATGTAGATAATCGGAGAATGAACACATATCCTATATAAACAGGTGTATTTTATTTTACCTGTGCTTGGTAGGTGGGAAATAAACATGAAATATATGGAGATAATAGAGGAATTATTAACACATATCCCATATAAACAGGTGTATATTATATTCCCTGAGCTTTCTAGGTGGGGAATGAACATAAAAGATATGTAGATAATAGGGGAATATACACATACAGTTATATGATAAAGTTTGGGCACCCCTATTGATCTTAAGCTTAATGTTTTATAAAAATTGGTGTTTTTGCAACAGCTATTTCAGTTTGATATATCTAATAACTATTGGACACAGTAATGTTTCTGCCTTGAAATGAGGTTTATTGTACTAACAGAAAATGTGCAATCTGCATTCAAACAAAATTTGACAGGTGCATAAGTATGGGCACCTCACCAGAAAAGTGACATTAATATTTAGAGGAATAGAGGAATGAGCACATATCTCATATAAACAGGTGTATATTATATTCCCTGTGCTTTATACATGGTGAATGAACATGAAATATATGTAGATAATTGGAGAATTAACATATATCCCATATAAACAGGTGTTTTTTATATTCCCTGTGCTTGGTAGGTGGGGAATGAACATGAAAAATATGTAGATAATAGAGGAATGATCACATATCTCATATAAACAGGTGTATATTATATTTGCTGTGCTTTATAGGTGGGTATTAAGCATGAAATATATGTAGATAATAGTGAAATGAACACATATCCCATATAAACAGGTGTATATTTTATTCCCTGTGCTTTATAGGTGGGGAATGAACATGAAATATATGTAAATAATCAGGGACTGAACACATATCCCATATAAACAGATGTAAATTATATTCCCTGAGCTTGAAAGGTGGGGAATGAACATGAAATACAGTTGTGCTCAAAAGTTTACATACCCCAGCAGAGTTTTTGCTTTTTTGGCCTTTTTTCAGAGAATATGAAAACTTTTTCTTTACACATGGTTAGTGGTTCGGTGAAGCTATTTATTGTCAAACTACTGTGCTTTCTCTTTTTAAATAATAATGACAACCAGGTATGGACTGGGGCTGAAATTCATCCCTGGCATTTGAAATCACACAGGCCCTTGTTATCCCCATCCCCAAGAACCAGATGGGATATATTACTAATATTACCCTGGATGGTGGAAGGGAAGATTTAGTACAAGACCAATACTGCTAATGATGCCCGTGGCCTGCTAGGGTAAGTGACTTCGTCAGCGACCTTGTGGTCTGTCATAACTCTTAACAGTATGGGTGTCTTGAGAACACTGATTCTGTTAACAACGTAGCAGACAAGGCAGCCCACAATCAGACAGGCCCTTCTGGCATTTGCCAGAATTGCCAGATGGCCAGTCCAGCCCTGATGACAACCCTAAACATCCAAATGACCCTGATCAAAAGTTTGCATACCTCATTTCTTAATACCGTGTATTGCCCCCTGTAACATCAATGACAGCTTGAAGTCTTTTGTGGTAGTTGTGGATGAGGTTCTTTATTTTCTCAGATGGTAAAACTGCCTATTCTTCTTGGCAAAAAGCCTCCAGTTCCTGTAAATTCCTGGGCTGTCTAGCATGAACTGCACGCTTGATATCTCCCCAGAGTGGCTCAATGATATTGAGGTCAGCAGACTGAGATGGCCACTCCAGAACCTTCACTTTGTTCTGCTGTAGCCAATGACAGGTCGACTTGACCTTGTGTTTTGGATCGTTGTCATGTTGGAATATCCAAGTACTTCCCATGCGCAGCATTCTCCTATTATCTACATACTGTATATTCCATGTCCATTCCCCACCTATAAAGCTCAGGAAATCTAATATACACATGTTTATATGGGATATGTGTCCATTCCCCTATTATCTACATATATTTCATGTTCATTCCCCACCTATAAAGCTCAGGTAATATAATATATTGTACACCTGTTTATATGGGATATGTGATCATGGGCCTATTTTCTACATACGGTATATTTCATATTCATTCCATGGCCAAGATGCATAAGATATCTATAATACCGCTCTCTGTATTATTGGACCAATAAGTTATTATGTTCATTCTTTTTATTTATTCCTTTTCTTCATTCTTTTTAGTACGTCCCAGAAAACTAGAGTAAACTGGCCAAACTTTCAGCTCGCACAGATATGAGCTGGCACGGAGATACCACACCGAAACATGTGTGGCCTGTTTTTTTTTATTTTTGGCTAATTTCTGGTGTATATAAGTACAGTGACACCCAGGCCAAAAAAAGAAAACTGGCAAAAACTGGCCAAACTTTGAGCACTCACAGATATGAGCTGGCACGGAGAAATCACACCAAAAAATGTGTGGCCTGTATTCCAATTACACCTGGGGCTAGCTACAGTATATACAGCCAATATATCATACATATAGCAGCAGCAGCACCAGAACACAGGAAGGGAATGGACCCTCTTGATGTATGCAATGATCTATATACACACATACAGTGCCTGCAGGCCTTGCACTGATGTGTATAGAGCAAAGTACACTCCCCTGCCTATCTAACACTGGACCCTATATACTCCGGAATTAGTCCTTAGAAGGACTGTTGGTTTATCTGGATTTGAGCAGTTTAGGATGGTAGACCCCACACTGACTAAGAAATCCCCAAATCTTACCCTATCTCAACAGCAGCTCTCCCTATACTACCTCAATCCGGAGCTGAATGCAGGGCGGCGTCCGGTCTCTTATACCTCTGATGATGCTGTGCGGTCAGCCAATCACTGCACGACCACAACAAAGATGGCTGTGGCATTTCATTGCCTGGCAGACAATCCCTGCATTGTGATTGGGTCTGTAAAGTCCGCCAATGCTGGGTGGAGACCTGAGTTCCCGCCGAGTAATCCCGGAAAAGCTCGGTGCTCGCCGAGTACACCGAGTAGCGTGATACTCGGGCAAGTAACGAGTAGTGGTGAGCGCGTTCGCTCATCACTATTCAGAGCCTCTCTTCCCTTGGCATCCAAGATTTTGCCCTCTCCTGAATCTCCTCATATCTCCATAACCGCACATTTAGCATCTCCCATTCACATACATCTCACCCTCTCTCTGTTGGTGTCTCTTAAGGCTCTGTCCTAGGACACTTACTCTTCTCCATCTGTATCTTTTGGCCTGGGACAACTCACAAAGTCCAATGGCTTCCATTACCATCTAAACACTAATGACATTCAAATCTACCTCTCTGGCCCAGATGTCACCTGTCTGTTGTCCATAATTCTAGAATGTCTATCAGCCATATCCTCCTTCTTCTCATAATGCATTCTAAAAGTCAATGTTGACACATAACCAAACTCAGAATCTTTCTTCCATCTCTATGCAACCTCTTATTAGATCTGTCTATCACATTAAATTACATCACGCTTTCCCCTGTATCATAAGTTCACTGCCTCAGAGTAACCCTTGACTATGCCCTGTCTTTCAAACTACACATCGAAGCCCCTACCACCTATTACCTTTCTACTATTATGGATCACCCGCCAGGGCAGTGGGGTACTCGGTACCGGACCGCTTCTTAAAAGGGAAGTGTCACAGCGGCAGTGACCTGGTCCATAGCCCTCGGCGTCCAATAGAACGGGAATATTTACAAGGGATAATAGAGTTTGTAATAAAGTGTTTGTGACACTACCTGTGGTTTCTGGTCAGAGGTGACCAGCGCTGCTGTGCAGATCCTCTGGGAATAGTGGTGATGCAGCAAAGTTGGTATAGCTCTCCACAGGCAGAACTTAATCCCAGGGCAGGTGTAGGATGTAGAAGATGATTGGTAATGTTGATAGATGTAACAGTGTTGAATTGGTGATGCAGGAATGATTAGAAGACACAGCTGGGTGCAGTTTTCAAAGCCTTACTCATAGTTCTGGTGTGCATAGATGCCCGCTTGGCGCCATGTCCTCCAGGTGAGGGACTCAGCAAACTCCAAGGTAGATCGAGATACACCTTTCCAGGACTCCCTTCAATATATTCCTTTCTCAGTCATCTCACTATGCTGACTTTCCACCTTTACTTCCTGTCCAACACCTCACAGTCAGTGTCCCAAGCTAGTAGCCGCGGACCTTGGCGGATGACGTCCTCTCTGCGTCTCCTTGCTCCATTATGGCTACCTTTTCGGAGTAGATAACTGCGGTTCAGTAGCTGAGGCACCTAGAGATGCCAGTGTCTCCAGCTTGCTAGCTGAGTCTTAAAGTTCTCCACTAGGCTAGCGGCCGGTGTCCCTTTTGCGACTTGGTTCTTCCTCAATTGGATCGGGCTCCACGGATGGATCATTCACTATCCGTGCCCCTAGGACCCCATCTGTCCTTTCAGAAGCTTCTCTCTCTGTTCCTTCCTTATCTAGCTTCCTCTGTCTGGGGACAAGCTGCTAGCAGCTCCAGGTCACCCCTATTCTGTCTCTACAGACTCTTTTCCTGCTTCCTAAGCTTCGTTTCGCCTCCTTCTTACTTTCTCCACCCACCTCTCAACACTCTTTCCTACCCAGCCTGGGATGAGACCATCCTCCCTTAGGGTACGTCCAGGGTGCCCGGCTGCTATAGTCTATGTGTTGAGTACACGTATTAGAGTCCTGGGTGGTGCTCCCTCCTTACCTGAGAGTGAGGTATTACACCTCTGGATGAGGTGCAATACCACTGTGGCGACTGAACCCTCAAGGGCGCCACAATTGCTCTTGCACCAGTCCAGTCAATCCTTAACTCTGCTGACCTTTCCCCTTGGTACTCCTCTGCCTCTCCCCTTTGCCAATCCCTCCACTTCCTTCTTATTTTCAATTTAATCCAGTTTCAATTACCGTATATACTCGTGTATAAGCCGACCCGTGTATAAGCCGACCCCCCTAATTTTGCCACAAAAAACTGGGAAAAATTATTGACTCATGTATAAGCCGGGTGTATAAACTGCCCTCCTACTCTGTGCTGCCCCCGTCCTGCTCCCCCATCCAGCTCTGTGCTCCCCCATTCTCCTCTGTACTCCCCCCCTCCTGCTCCATCCTCCGCTGTGCCCTCCATCCTCCCCTGTCCTGCTCCATGCTTCCCCGTCCTCCTCCACGCTTCCCCCGTCCACCGATCTCCCCCCCCGTCCTGCTCCATGCTTCCCCCGTCCTCCGTTCTCCCCCGTCCTCCTCTATGCTTCCCCCGTCCTCCTCTATGCTTCCCCCGTCCACCGATCTCCCCCCCCACGTCCTGTTCCATGCTTCCCCGTCCTCCGTTCTCCCCCTGTCCTCCTCCATGCTTCCCCCGTCCTGCTCCAGCTTCCCCCGTCCTCCTCTATGCTTCCCCCGTCCACCGTTCTCCCCCCCCGTCCTGTTCAGTGCTCCTTGTCCTCTCCTCCATCATACTCACCCCTCCCCGTGCCATCGCTGAGCGTCCCTGCAATCCTGCGTTCTCCTCGTCTACCTGCAGCTCTCTCCAGCACTGAGCGGTGATGTAATACCGCTCATTAAGGCCATGAATATGGAGGCCACGCCCATGGGAGTGGCATCGCTTCCATATTACATGACCTTAATGAGCGGGTATTACGTCACCGCTCACTGCTGAAGAGCTGCAGGAAGACGGGGAGAGCTGCAGGATTGCAGGGACGTTCAGCGATGGCACGGGGAGGGGTGAGTATGATCCCAGCCACCGGCTCCTGCCGCGGCATCCCCTCCCCCGCTGGTTTCTGCCTATGACTCGTGTATAAGCCGAGGGGGCATTTTCAGCACGAAAAAAGGTGCTGAAAATCTCGGCTTATACACGAGTATATACGGTACTAATAATGACTTATAAGGCTGTCTAAATCTTTCTCCTCCATTCAACTCCAAACTAATTTCTCAATAAGTATCAACTTTTATACATTCCCCACCCAATTTCCTCCAAAATTTTTCCCAGGGATCCCCCAATCCTATAGAATTCAGTGCCTCAGCATATCCAATTGTCTCCCAAATTTGATACCTTCAGACACAACGTGAAAAGTCATCACTTTTGGAAATCCTACAGCCTGCTATGAACCCACTGCCACCTCACAACCACCAGAGCTGTGCCAACCCCCTGACCTACTGTCTCATTCACCATTACCCTGTAGATTGGAAGCCTATGGGGGCAGGGTTCTCTCCCTCTCTGTATCAGGATGTCAGTTTGTCTACTTTATTTTATACATAATTCAAAACCATTTGGAGTATAGTGACTCCAAAATCATGAAACGATCCGTTCCGATAAAATATAAATAATTTATTGATTCCATTAAAAATATAACCACAAAAAGGTGACAAAAAATAAAAAAGCAGAGTGCCTCACAAGGAGAACTCCGTGTATTATCAATAATCCCTAAAGGAGATAAACTCCCATATATGTATATGCAAAGTATATGGAGAGGAATAAATAATAGACTAATAAATTAAAAGGACAAAGATTGCACTGTTTAAAGCCCAATAATACTTAAGTAACCGAATTAACACAGAATCATTAAATTCCTGTATAATGTTATAGGAAAGATGTGTATCTTCGTACCGTGTTAGCCAGTAGATAGAAAAATATTTAGACTTGAGAGTCCTCAGTGGTTGATACCTTTTAATGGCTAACTGAAAAGATGGTAACAAATTGCAAGCTTTCGAGACTACTCAGGTCTCTTCATCAGGCGAAGACTAATACAAAATCTGAAGAATCACATATTTATACACAACAGGACACAGGAATAATGCAATAGGTAAGACAAGTGACGTGAAGCAGAACTGTCATTATGGCAGAGGGATGAACATAAATATTGGAACAGTTCATAGATAAGGAGTGAAAGTTTTATTGCCCTCTGATTGGAGTCTGCTATTGTGTTTTGATGCCCCTAGAAGGTCAGAGAAGCAGATTCCTTAATTGATGTAGAAAGACATGAATCCGTGTGATATATTCATTCCAGCACTAAGAGTGTCAAAGGTCATCATGAGTTTATATTCCCAAACCTTTCTATCTTTCTCAGATTTGAAGTTAGATTTTAATACAAGTAATTCCATATCCATCATGCTATGACCGGGCATACAAAAGTGTTTTGCCACAGGTAAATCCATTCTTTTTTTTCTTATTGTGTGGCAATGAGAATTCATCCTTGTTCTCAGTTTTTGCCCGGTCTCTCCCACATACAGACCCCCAGTTGGACATTTAGTACATATAATTAGGTACACCACATTAGATGTGATGCAGCTGAAAGTACCTGGCATCTTGTACTTCTGATGTGAGTTGGGGATCTTTATCTTGTCCGTGGTCATTATAAATGGGCAGGTTTTGCATTTCTTCTTATTGCAAGGAAAGGTTCCTGCAGCTGTTGGGGAGGACAGGGAGCTTCTGACAATGATGCTTCTTAGATTTGGGGGCTGCCTAAAACACAGTAGTGGGGGGTCTGGAAATATGGATTGTAATGGGGCATCTTTTTGTAGTAAAGGTTGTAGTTTCCGTGCAGCTCCCCTTAGCATCTCCAGATTTGGATTGTAGGTGACCACTAGAGGCACCCGGTTATTTTCTTCTTTAGCTTTGTAATGTAGCAGGTGATTCCTTGATATTCTGGTGGCTCTTGTAATTTGGTTTTCAATTGTTCTTGGATGGTAGCCCTGGTTCAAAAAGGTCTTTCTGAGGCGAATAAGGTGTTCATCTCTATCCATAGGGTTGGAACATATACGATTGTATCTGATGGCTTGGCTGTAGACAATAGAGTTTTTTATGTGTTTTGGATGGAAACTGTCCCATTTAAGGTATGTGGACGGTCGATTGGCTTCTGATACAGGGATGTCTCTATTTCATTGTTCTTTAGCTTAATGGTGGTGTCTAAAAAGTTAATTTCAGTGCTGGAGTAGTTAAGTGTTAAGTTGATGGTGGGATGAAATTGGTTGAACTGTTCATGGAACGCCTTCAGCTGTTGTTCAGACTCCGTCCAGATGATTAAAATGTCATCAATGTAGCGGTAGTAGGCCCGAGGCCTGATGGGACATGAGGACAAAAAGTCGCTTTCAAGCTTGGCCATGAAAAGATTTGCATACTGTGGAGCCATTTTACTTCCCATAGCTGTGCCAGTCTCCTGAAGATAGATCTTGTTGTCAAATTCAAAGTAATTGTGGGTGAGGATGAACTTTGTGAGTTTCACCATAGAATCAGCATCATTCCCGGTGTTTCCCATGAAGACTTTGCAGGCATTTAATCCATCCTGGTGTGGGATATTAGAGTACAAAGATTCCACATCTATGGTGGCCAGAATGGTTCCTTCTGGTAGGGGACCTATTGCTCCTAGTTTATTCAGTAGGTCAGTTGTGTCCTGAATGTAGCTGGGTGTATCCTTTAACAGGGGTTTAAGAATACCCTCTACCCATCCAGATACCTGCTCAGTAAGGGTGTCCACACATGAAATAATCGGCCTCCCTGGATTCCCAGCTTTGTGGATTTTGGGAAGTATGTAAAACGTCTCTGTTCTTGGACTTTCTGGTATCAGGTCATCAGCTCTTATGGATTTGTCAGACAGACAAGATACCAACTTGCTTAGTTCCTTGTAATAGTCCTGTGTAGGGTCCGACTCCAGTTTTCTGTAGTAGCGTGTGTCCGTAAGTTGTCTGTTTGCTTCCTTCATATAGTCTGATGTGTTCATCATGACTATTGCACCTCCCTTGTCAGCAGGTTTAATGATGATTTCTTTGTTGGTTTTCAGAGACTGTATGGCCTTTCTCTCCTGGGCACTGATGTTGGATGCTTGTCTCTTGTTGGTGGCTATGATGGTGGATTTTATAAAATGTCTGAATGAGTCTATATATTTATCCAAATGAGGGTTACGTCCAGGTGGAGGTGTCCAGTCTGACCTCTTCTTGGTTTTTGGGATCCCTTTTCCTTCAGTCCGAGTGTTTTCTGAATCTTCTGTATCATTGAAGTATTCCCTCAGGCGCAGTCTCCTGAAAAAATGTTCCATATCACTGCAGAGATCAGTTTTATCCAGGACCTTAGTAGGACAAAATGAGAGTCCTCTAGAAAGCACGGCAAGCTCCACTTTGTTGGGTTTGTAATCCGAGAGATTGATGACACAGTTAGACACAGGCCAAAAAAAGAAAACTGGCAAAAACTGGCCAAACTTTGAGCACTCACAGATATGAGCTGGCACGGAGAAATCACACCAAAAAATGTGTGGCCTGTATTCCAATTACACCTGGGGCTAGCTACAGTATATACAGCCAATATATCATACATATAGCAGCAGCAGCACCAGAACACAGGAAGGGAATGGACCCTCTTGATGTATGCAATGATCTATATACACACATACAGTGCCTGCAGGCCTTGCACTGATGTGTATAGAGCAAAGTACACTCCCCTGCCTACCTAACACTGGAACCTATATACTCCGGAATTAGTCCTTAGAAGGACTGTTGGTTTATCTGGATTTGAGCAGTGTAGGATGGTAGACCCCACACTGACTAAGAAATCCCCAAATCTTACCCTATCTCAACAGCAGCTCTCCCTATACTATCTCAATCCGGAGCTGAATGCAGGGCGGCGTCCGGTCTCTTATACCTCTGATGATGCTGTGCGGTCAGCCAATCACTGCACGACCACAACAAAGATGGCTGTGGCGTTTCATTGCCTGGCCGACAATCCCTGCATTGTGATTGGGTCTGTAAAGTCCACCAATGCTGGGTGGAGACCTGAGTTCCCGCCGAGTAATCCCGGAAAAGCTCGGTGCTCGCCGAGTACACCGAGTAGCGTGATACTCGGGCAAGTAACGAGTAGTGGTGAGCGCGTTCGCTCATCACTATTCAGAGCCTCTCTTCCCTTGGCATCCAAGATTTTGCCCTCTCCTGAATCTCCTCATATCTCCATAACCGCACATTTAGCATCTCCCATTCACATACATCTCACCCTCTCTCTGTTGGTGTCTCTTAAGGCTCTGTCCTAGGACACTTACTCTTCTCCATTTGTATCTTTTGGCCTGGGACAACTCACAAAGTCCAATGGCTTCCATTACCATCTAAACACTAATGACATTCAAATCTACCTCTCTGGCCCAGATGTCACCTGTCTGTTGTCCATAATTCTAGAATGTCTATCAGCCATATCCTCCTTCTTCTCATCCTGCATTCTAAAAGTCAATGTTGACACATAACTAGAGTTGAGCGATACTTTCCGATATCAATAAGTATCGGATCGGAATGGGTATCGCCGATACCCAAAAAGTATCGGCGATACCCGATACCGATACCGGAAATCCAATGTAAGTCTATGGGAACAAAATATCGGAATTAAAAAAAAACCATTCTTGCCTTGTAGGTTAATTGTACATGAAGGAAAACAACAAAGAGTAATGTAGAATGTATTGGGGGAGGTTGAGGAGACATTAAAGGCATAGATGTTTAACCCAATCAAATGAAATAGCAGTAATACTTTTTTTTTTTAAAGACGTTCTGATTGACGAAGAAATTGACAATGTTGTTAACCTTTTTTCTATTTTGGCAAATATGTATGTTTCACAACTTCCATGCTCTTCACCTTTTTAACTTCTGCCACACTTTCTCCTTCATAATCTTCGGCAGCACCATCTTTTTCATCAAATTATTCTTCATCTTCACCTTATTTATCTTCTTCTTAAACTTGCTATTGATCTTTTTGTTAACATTACTCATATTCTTCTTATTAAACTATTATTCTTCTTCATATTCTACTTCTTCATCTTCTTCCTATTCATCTTCTTCATCATATTCTTATTTGTGACAGAGATTCCTGTACTTGTAATCTGTAAAAGTATGAATTTTTCATCCTTCCGTTCTTGCTGTCACCAAAGATTTAAATTACAACGGTGTTTGTCCGCGTTCAGTTTAGCCTGCAGCAGCAGCAGCAGCAGGTATTTTCCAGGGGCACCACGAGGAGGAACGGACTCACCCCCATACACTGCTTAGTCTTCTTCTGCTTATAATTTAGAGCATATATTTAGCTCTTAATTTTGGTCTTATACTTCATGTTCTTCTGCTTTTTGATCTTCTGCTTATTGTTCTTCTGTCTCTTGTTCTGTATCTTGTAGTTTGTCTTAACCTTCTTTTGTCCTTTTGGTGATCTTCTTCTGGGTAATCTTTTATTTGTTCTTTGTGATGGTGTTCAGGCTGGTTGGCTTGATGCTCGTCGTCCTTGTGGTCGTCGTCTTCTTCGGGGTGGTCTCCAGGGTCGTCGTCGTCGTCCTCTTCAGGGTCCTCGTCTTCGGTCTCATCGTCTTCTTCGGGGTGGTCATCAGGGTCGTTGTCTTCATTGTTGTAGATCCATAGTGATTACCCAAAAAAACATTTAAAAAATCTTCAATTTGGAAATGTAGCTGAAGGTACAAGAAGGCTGACTAACTTCCGAGAACCAGCTGACGTTACTGGAACCCGGACGGGTATCAGATGGTACAAGAAACAATGGAAGTAACGAGGACCAGCTGACTGTGCTGGAACCCGGAGGGGCAGCAGAAGGAAAAGAGCCAATGGCACAACCGAGGACCAGCTGGCGTTACTGGTACATGGTTACTAAGCAGGAGGTACCTGTGCTCCAAAGCACTACCAAGGACCAGCAGACGTTGCTGGAACTCGGATACCGAGATGGAGGCACCTAGGCCAAAGGCACTGCGGAGAACCAGCTGACGGTACTGGAACCCGGACGGGTAGCAGAAGGTACCCATGGAAATTTAAGTTGACAGGCCGCGAGCCGGCCGCAGTTACCGAATCCCACAGTCCTACAGTGGGTGATTGTCCTATTGTCACAACGGAAACAGCCTTTATTTACATATCCCGCAGCACACATAGGAAGCACCTAAACTGCAGGCACCATAGAGTCGGCTAACCCGACCGCAACACGACAGGACAACTTATTGGAGGCTAAGTGACGTTGACACTGACAGGAAACAGCTGGCGTGCTGTAACCAGTCTGGGCAGGAGTGAGTACCCGTGCCAATTACACTTCTGAGCACCAACTGTCGGTGTTGAAGCCCAGGGATGAGAGGAGAACAGGGTGGAGGCAGCAGGACTTTTTGCCGTTCACACAGCAGGGGAACAGCTGACATTACTGAACCCCAGTAACACAGGAGCAAGTGTTGACTGTGCTAACAGCACTTCCGAGCAACAACTGGCGGTGTTGGAGCCCAGGGATGAGAAGAGAACAGGGTGGAGGCAGCAGGACTTTTTGCCGTACACACAGCAGGGGAACAGCTGACATTACTGAACCCCAGTAACACAGGAGCAAGTGTTGACTGTGCTAACAGCACTTCCGAGCAACAACTGGCGGTGTTGGAGCCCAGGGATGAGAAGAGAACAGGGTGGAGGCAGCAGGACTTTTTGCCGTTTACACAGCAGGGGAACAGCTGACATTACTGAACCCCAGTAACACAGGTGCAAGTATTGACTGTGCTAACAGCACTTCCGAGCAACAACTGGCGGTGTTGGAGCCCAGGGTCAAGGAGGATGTTTAAATACTAGATCAAGTATTTTCCTTGTTACGTGTCAATTAAAAATGTCTATACTCCAAACAAGAGAAAGATAACCTTTAGTACCATAAGATGATGATTTTACTTTAAAAAATCAATATAAATAAAGAATTGACAAACATAAACGCATACATTAACATGTTGAAAAGCAATGCAAACCACAAAAAAAATTGGTTAAGTAATCTGCTATACGGTTTTAAATAAAAGCATACAAGTACATATCAGAATCCATTAATGATGGATAAGTAACAGTATGTGTTATGTTTCGGTAGCTGAGGAGAGCAGGCAAAAAGGCAATACACCAGAGCAGTTGGAATCTATGAGATTGCAGTACCCTGACTAACCACCACAACTAGAGGCAGCCGTGGAGCGTTCCTACGTTGGTCCTAGACGCCTCGTCACAGCCTGAGAAACTAACTACACCTAAAGATAGAAATAGGAAAGCTATCTGCCCCGGAGCAGAACCCCAAAGATAAAAGAAAGCCCCCAAACATGTAATGGCGGTTAGACAAGAGGAAATACAGACACAGAAAGAAAATAGTATGAGCAAACGCTGGGGCCCAAACTATCTAAATAGAAAAGGATAGGAAGGGTACTTACTGCAATCCCAGAAAACCCTGAAAAGCACCAACTCTACTAATTTCAAAATCACCTGAGATCACACGACCTCTACCACCTAAATTAGTTCTCTGGTGTAACAAAATCAAAACAGCAGCCACTGAAAAAACTGGAAAAAGCAAAAGAACAAAACTCAGTGGCTGAACTAAACTGAGAGGGCAGAAGCCCCCGGAGGGGACCCTGAAGACCCCCAAGGAAGTGCAGGACAAAATGCAAAAATATAGCAAAAACACAAAAGAAGCAAAAGTCTTATCTGTAAGCAGGAGATGCAGACACGACACAGCAGGCCACAAGGGAAACTGGAATGAAGGATTCAGACCAGAACAATTGATCACCGGCAACCCTGATGGAAAATGACTCCCTTATATAAGACCAGTCAGTAACACCTGATTCCCAGTCCTCACAATCTTCACTAGCACCGCTTGTAACCACCAGAGGGAGCCTCTGCTCAGAACTCATCTCAAACCCATTCACAACAGTACCCCCCCCTTGAGGAGGGGTCACCGAACCCTCATTTGAGCAACCAGGTCGGTCAGGATGAGTTCTATGATACGCACGGATAAGTCTCCTAGCATGGATGTCCGAAGCAAACACCCAAGAATTGTCCTCCTGACCATAACCTCTCCATTTAACCAAATACTGGAGTTTCCATCTAGAAAAACGAGAATCCAATATTTTCTCAACCACATACTCCAGATTGCCCTCAACCAAAACAGGGTCAGGAGGCACAGCAGCAGGAACCACTGGCTCAACAAACCTCTTCAACAAGGACTTGTGGAACACGTTATGGATCTTAAATGTCCCTGGAAGAAGCAAACGAAAAGAAACAGGATTAATAATCTCCATGATCTTATAAGGTCCAATGAACCTAGGCTTAAATTTAGGAGATGCTACTCTCATAGGAATATTCTTTGAGGACAACCAGACCAAGTCCCCCACTTTAAACCGAGGACCATCAGTCCTATGCCGGTTAGCAAACCGCTGGGCCTTCTCCTGAGAGAGGGACAACCTCTCCACTACCTGGTCCCAAATCTGTTGCATACGCTCCACAACAGAGTCAACACCTGGACAGACAGAAGCCTCGGTCTGTCCTGAAGAAAATCGAGGGTGAAACCCAGAATTACAGAAAAATGGAGACATCAAAGTGGCAGAGCTAGCCCTATTATTAAGAGCAAACTCAGCCAAAGGCAAAAAAGAGACCCAGTCATCCTGATCAGCAGACACAAAGCATCTTAGATAAGTCTCCAATGTCTGGTTTGTTCTCTCAGTTTGACCATTGGTCTGAGGATGAAATGCCGAGGAGAAAGACAATTGAACACCCAGTTTAGAACAAAAAGTCCTCCAAAATCTGGAAACAAACTGGACTCCTCTGTCAGACACAATGTTCTCAGGAATGCCGTGTAAACGAACCACGTGCTGAAGGAACAACGGCACCAATTCAGAGGAGGAAGGCAACTTAGGTAATGGCACAAGATGTATCATTTTGGAAAACCTATCACAAATTACCCAGATGGTGGTCATTCTCTGAGAAACAGGAAGATCGGAAATGAAATCCATAGAGATATGGGTCCATGGTCTCTTGGGCACAGGCAATGGCATCAACAAACCACTAGAGCGAGAGCAAGGCTTGGAGCGAGAGCAAGTCCCGCAGGACTGCACAAATTCCCTGACATCACGAGACAAGGTAGGCCACCAAAAGGACCGACTAACCAAGTGTAAGGTTCTATGTATATATTCCTGAAACTCAGTTTGTTCGTCAGCCATTTTACTTTCTGTCTTGCTGCAGCTATCTTGCCCTCAGTCAAAATGGAGTTTCCAGCTTGCATGTTCCCGCCCTGATTCTCTCCTTTGCTTCTTAAGCAGCCACAGCTGAGCAATCAGTGCTTCAGAATCTAGCCTGCAGTGAACCTGTGACTTGACTCCTGTAAGCCTTGGACCTTGTACTCCAGCTATTCCTACTGAGGAACTCTGGAGCACTTGTGGACTCTGAACCCTGCTCTTTGAAAGACCCACGTTTGCATGGACTTACGGTAACAGAGAAGAAGATCCTGAATCTGTATTGGAGAGTGATTGCTGAGCTTGGATTACTCTGGCCTGCTGTGTCTCCTGTTTCTGTGTCTGCAAACTGTGTGACTATTTCTGCCAACTTGTATGAAGTAATACAGGACTTTTCTATATCAAACCTGTGTCTCATGTATGTTCATCGCACCCAAGCACAAGACGCTATATGAACTGTACTACATATATTACAAGATTCTGAAGCCAAAACGTTAGTGTCTGCTGGGTCTGGAAGGCTGTGTCTGCTGTACTGTGGATATCAGACGTCCGGTTGTACTTTCTGTGATGACAGTGGTTGTGACTTCTCACAACCATTCCAGGTGAGCAATTCCCTTAAGTTTTTTCTTTTTTGCAGTGTTACCACAGGTAAACACTATTGTTTTTTTTTTTCTCCTTTCTTTTCTCTTTTTTGTCTGCTGTAACTCTGGTTATCAGATGTCTGGTTGAAACTTTCTGTGATGATAGTGGTTGTGACTTCTCACAACCATTCCAGGTGAGCAGTTCCCTTAATTTTTTTTTTCTCTCTGCAGTGTTGCCACAGGTGAACATATTGTTTTTTTTTCTCTCCTCTTCTTCCAGTAATCCTGTCTTAAAAGATCTGGAAAATGGAGGCCCGCATAAAGGAACTTTGCGGAGTGACTGATAATATCTTTGCAGATTTGCAGAATATAAAGACCCGTTTTACAAATCTACAGGACCTCAATAATCACAATTTGCAAGTGGTTGGACAGACTACCCAGGATTTGCGAGCAGG
>JARQOD010010023.1:0-28938 GCA_033576555.1 Oophaga sylvatica | reverse complement strand
AGTGGACAAATGCCAACATTTTCCGTACGTTAGCTCAGTGGTGTCTGAAGCTGGGGGAGAAAAGTACTCGCAGACCTATCCATCCACCCAGTCTGTCTGGAAGCCTATGTGAGGACGGAGGAGGAGAAGAGGGAACTGCAGCCTGAAAGCTTTGACCCTTGTTTTGAAGGAAGTGAGCTGAAAGGAGAAGAGAGGAGGCTAGTCATCGACGGCATGATGATGCGGGGGGCGGCTTTCTCCTTGGGCGAATGGGACATGGGCCTCGCCCAAGGAGTTAGAGCATTGCATTCGGTTGAAAGATCAAAAGCCTTTCCGAGAGAGATCCCGAAGATTGGCCCGGCGGATATCGAAGATGTTAGGCAGCATCTACGCGGTATGTTAGACACAGGAGTCATCATAGAGTCTAGTAGCCCATATGCTTCCCCCATTGTGATTGCTCGGAAAAAAATGGAGCTATTCGGATGTGTGTGGATTATCGTACTTTGAACAAACGTACGGTTCCTGACCAGTACACTGTGCCCCGAATTGATGAAGCTTTAGATTGCCTGCAAGGGAGCCAATGGTTTTCTGTGTTAGATCTCCGGAGTGGTTACTATCAGATACCCATGTCAAAGGAAGATCAAGAGAAGACCGCTTTTATCTGCCCCATTGGGTTCTTCGAGTTTCAAAGACTGCCTCAAGGACTGACAGGTGCTCCGGCCACTTTTCAGAGATGTATGGACAAAGTAGTGGGGGACATGCACTTACGTGAGGTCTTGGTTTATCTCGATGATCTTATTGTTTTTGGGAAGACTCTGGAAGAACACAACCAGCGGTTGTTCAAGGTGCTGGATCGGTTGAAGGAGGCTGGGTTGAAGTTGTCCCTTGATAAGTGCCGGATTTGCCAGACGACTGTGAAATATGTGGGGCACATAGTCAGCAGAGAAGGAATTTCCACCGACCCCGCCAAAGTGGAGGCTGTGGTAAACTGGCCTAAGCCCACCAAGCTGGGGGAGCTTAGGTCCTTTTTAGGATTCTGTGGATACTACCGAAGATTTGTACCCCAGTACTCTCGGATTGCGAAGCCATTAACTGCTCTTACCCAGGGGTATCCCCCTTCCGGCGGGACAGCCCCCCTCAAGGTCAGGGAAAAGAGACTACTTCCGAGTTAATGAACCTTTTGGGGAAAGATGGACACCCTTATGCGACGAGGCATTTGAGAAACTGAAGTCATGTTTGACCCAAACTCCAGTGTTGGCCTATGCAGACGCCAGTAAACCATATGTGTTACATATAGATGCTTCTCTCGACGGACTAGGAGGGATTCTCTATCAGGACCATGATGGCTGTCTACGTCCCGTTTACTACATTAGTCGAGGATTGACTCCCAGTGAACGCAACTACCCAGCTCACAAACTGGAGTTTCTGGCTCTAAAATGGGCTGTAGTGGACACGCTGCATGACTACCTCTATGGGGTACACTTCGTGGTTCATACCGACAACAATCCATTAACCTACGTGAGAACCACAGCAAAACTGGATGCCACGGGGTACCGGTGGCTTGCCGCACTCTCTCTGTATGATTTCAGCTTAAAATATCGACCAGGGATCAGTAACATTGATGCAGACACACTCTCTCGCCTGCCTAGTGAACCTTTAAATGAGGAAGAAGAAGGAGGATGGATAGAGGTCCCTGCCCCCGAGGTGAAGACTCTGTGCCATAGACATCGAACTGATGCCCTCACTCTGCAGTGCTGTGCTAAATTCTTAGGAGTATCTAGCGAAGCGCTCCCGTTGTCGTACTGTCGAGTGACAAATGTAACCCCAGACTCTCTCCCTCAACTGACTCATAATCAAGTCAGGACGGCGCAGCAGGAGGATCAGTCAGTGGGGGTAGTTCGATGGTGGGTGAAGAGGGGCTGGAGGCCCGAAAAGAATGCATTAAGAACAGAGGAGTCTGTCCTGCTGACTCGGCAGCTAGAGTCGCTAGTAGTAAGAAATGGGCTACTATACCGAGAGACAAGGGGCCAGAAGGGAGGAGTCCGCAGACAGCTGGTGTTACCCACCCGATTTCGGAAGATGGTCATGAAGTCCTGCATGATGACCATGGACATCTTGGCATCGAAAAGACTACGAGTCTCGTGGCCGACCGATTCTACTGGCCTCGTATGGAAGCGGATATTGAAGAATACTGCAAATCATGCTCCCGGTGTGTGTTGAGAAAAACCTTGCCTTTGAGAACAGCCCCCTTGTGAACATTACCAGCGATGGCCCACTTGAACTAGTGTGCATTGATTTCCTCTCCATCGAGCCTGATGAAAGCAATGTCAGTAATGTGTTAGTGGTCACTGACCATTTCACCCGATATGCCCAGGCCTACCCCACTAAAGATCAAAGGGCAATTACTGTGGCAAAAACATTATGGGAGAAGTTCTTTGTACATTACGGGCTGCCTGCCCGCATCCATACCGATCAAGGAAGAGATTTCGAAAGTAGACTAATCAAGGAGCTATGCGCTCTCTGTGGGATCAAGAAATCCAGAACCACGCCATATCACCCCCAAGGGGATCCTCAACCTGAGAGATTCAACCGTACCCTTCTGAACATGTTAGGCACTTTAGATCCCAGGAAGAAGGGACACTGGAGCAGGCATGTGAGTCAGTTGGTTCATGCCTACAATTGCACCACAAATGAGTCAACTGGATATTCTCCTTATTTCCTCATGTTTGGAAGAAAAGCCCGACTACCCGTGGATATTAGTTTTGGGACATCCATTGACCGTTCTAATGGGAAGACCTACTTAAAATATGTGTCCCAGCTAAAAGAAGATTTGACAAAAGCTTACAAATTGGCAGAGCAGGCCTCTGGTCGGTCAGGGAAGCGCAATAAGACTCGCTACGACTGTAGGGTTCGAGAACAAGTTTTACTACCTGGAGACAGAGTTCTTATTCAACTTCTGGGCCTTCCTGGGAAGCACAAGCTTGCTGATCGGTGGTGTCCTGACCCTTACGTGGTGATGGAGAAGTTGCCCGGTGTTCCGGCCTACAGAGTGAAGCCCGAAAAAGGGGGTGGAGCTGTTAAAACCTATCATCGACACCATCTGTTGCCTGTGGGAAAAAACATCCCTTTACCCCCATTGCCAACTCAAGGAGGTCATACAACTCTTCAGTGCAATAGGAGAAGTCCAAGGTGTAAAAACCCACCCCAGACTGGAGTTGCCTCAGGAGGATGTGACAGCGAGTCTGGGGATGAATGGGGACCTGACTGTCAATGGAGCTACAGGTGGATCGAGGACCCATGCCCCATGGGCGTAGACCCTGAAAACCAGACCCTGAAGTAGAAACAAAGAAAAGGGACATTTGTCAGGAGGCGAGTGCACTCCGCCCACAATTGGAGGAAAGTTCAGAAGAGGGACATTTATTGAATGAAGAGATCCACCTGGTGGAGCCCGTTCTTGAGAGACAAGAGTCGGGGACTGAGGAGGTGGGCCCCTCGGTACACACTCGTCCCAAGCGGGACATTAGGCCACCCATGATGTTGACTTATGACAGAATGGGACATACCACTGAGGTCCCCAGGTTGATACACCCAAATTCAAATTCTGTTTGGCCTTATTTCCCGGTATCTTCCATGTGTCCAGGAGGTGGTTTGTATGCATGTAAATTTGGTGTTAGTCAGGATGCCTTAACCCCCATTCATGTTTCAGGTGGTGAGTCCTCATGTCGTGATGGGACACTTTCAATGATTCACCAGGGGGAGAATGTAACACCTGCACATGGAACTGTCAGAGCAGCTACTGGTATACTGGGATTTACAGACACTAAGAAGAGTTTTGCAGCTGCTGTTAAACAGGGACCTTCAGACATTAATGGTTTTTTCCCTGAGCTGCGGTGGACTACAATTCCCATGGACCCTTGTTTCAGTCAGATGACACAGCTAGGAGGGATAGGAAGGAGGAGGAACTTGGGGAGGGAGCTGCAGAGGAAGTGAAAGAAAGTGAGAGAGCAGATTGTTCATGTAAAAGATGGAGCGCTGTGGACTTGTATTCCTCTAAAGAGCGGAGCGTTCCAGTCCCCTCTGATATACCTGCGAATCTGGAGAGAGCGCAGCCCGGTCACCAGGTGAAGCAAGCAACATTAAGGACTCGGAGAGTTCTACCGGCACTCCACCTTATAAAGGCCTGAATCCTGCCGCCCCCAGTTGGGGTCCAGGGAAAACTACAACCGGTTGAGACGCACCGTGAGTGCCCCATTTCGAGACTTGTGGTTCAACCAGCCCGTTACAGTGAGTACACTACGCCCCAGACTATTTACCTTCGTGAGCATCTAAGTGCACCAACGGTTATAAATTTGCGCGCCAACATCCGCGGCAACTGGGCCCCAACGTTTGGACTGGGTTAATACAAGAAAAGGGGAACCCTGCTATATTATATTTGCAGGGTTGGGGAAAGAATTAGGTTTTGATGTGTATATGACTTTCATAGAGCATCGTTACCTGTATTGCATGTTGTTTCTTTAAATATACTTCATTTCTGCTGCATATCCATAAACCAGTTAAACTGTTTTACTCCTGTTTTGGGTGAGTGTGTACTGAGCTATAGGCAGGGGTTTCCCGAATCAGTCCCTGGCAGAAGATAACAGTCCTTCTGCAGTCCTAGAGAGAGCTCCAATCAAGATTCGGGTGGAGGCACTGCGCCCTAAAGAGGTGAGACCCCCCATAACACCCAGCGTACCGTGGTAGCCCTGAAGGGGTGTTACATATGTCTCTAAGCTCTGATTCAGACGCTCTGTCTGACCATTGGTCTGCGGATGAAAAGCCGAGGAAAATGACAATTGCATCCCCCGACGTAAACAAAATGCCCTCCAAAATTTGGACACAAACTGAGACCCCCTATCTGACACCACATCAGAAGGCAACCCATGAAGTCTAACGATCTCCCTAATGAACACCTGCGCCAGAGTTTTAGCATTAGGGAGTGCAGGAAGAGCAATAAAATGTGCCATTTTGCTGAACCTGTCAACTACAACTAGTATGACAGTTTTACCTGAATACGTAGGAAGGTCCGTAATGAAGTCCATAGATAAATGAGTCCATGGACGCTCCGGAAGTTTCAAGGGTAAAAGGGTCCCAGACGGACGGGTATGAGGGGTTTTAGAGCGAGCACACACCCCACATGACGCGACAAAAGTTATAACATCTTTATTAGCATTAGGCCACCAAAACCGGCGAGAAAGGAGATCTAAAGTAGCCTTACTCCCTGGATGTCCTGCTAGAGCAGAATTATGATGTGCCTCAATAACCTTTTGTCTCAACAGATTTGGGACAAACAGTCTCCCTGGAGGTCCTGCAGGGGCGTCCCCCTGAGCCTCTAACACCTCCTCCTCAAGCTCAGAAAATACAGCCGACACTACCACCCCTCCTGAAGGATAGGACTCGGGTCATCCGTTTTCCCGGCCCCTGGGAAACTGCGAGACAAGGCATCAGCCTTTACATTCTTAGACCCCGGGCGATAAGTGACGACAAAATTAAACCTGGTAAAAAACAACGACCATCGAGCTTGTCTGGAATTCAGACGCTTAGCGGATTCCAAATACAACAGGTTCTTGTGATCAGTAATAACGGTAACCGGGTGGACTGCCCCCTCCAAAAAGTGACGCCATTCTTCAAAAGCTAACTTAATGGCCAAAAGTTCCCTATTGCCGATATCATAATTCCTTTCGGCGGACGACAATTTCTTAGAAAAGAAAGCGCACGGATGCCATTTACCAGGGGACGGACCCTGGGACAATATAGCACCCACCCCTACGTCAGACGCATCCACCTCCACAATGAACGGCTGAGATACATCTGGTTGGATGAGAACGGGTGCCGAAGCAAAACATTTCTTCAAAGAGGAAAAGGCTTGGCAAGCTTTGTCCGACCATTTAGAAAAATCCGTCCCTTTTCTTGTCATGTCCGTGAGAGGTTTGACGACAGATGAGAAATTACAAATAAATTTCCGGTAGTAGTTAGCAAACCCCAAAAAACGCTGCAGAGCCATAAGATCCCTGGCTGATCCCATTCAAGCACTGCTCTCACCTTTTCAGGGTCCATACGGAAACCGGAGGCTGACACCAAAAAACCCAAAAACTGAAGTTCCTGTACGGCAAATACACACTTCTCCAGTTTGGCGTATAGTTTATTGTCTCGCAAGATCTGCAACCCCTGTCTCACATGCTCCTGATGAGACACAAGATCTGGCGAGTAAATTAAAATGTCGTCCAAATATACAACCACAAACAGCCCCACAAGGTGACGAAAAATGTCATTAACAAAATGTTGGAATACTGCTGGTGCAGTAGTCAGACCAAAAGGCATGACAAGGTTCTCATAATGTCCCTCCGGCGTGTTAAACGCCGTTTTCCACTCATCCCCCTCTTTTATCCTAATCAAATTATACGCCCCCCTGAGATCCAATTTAGAGAACCATTTGGCGCCAACAATTTGATTGAAGAGATCAGGAATAAGAGGGAGTGGATACGGATCTCGAACAGTAATCCGATTAAGTTCGCGGAAATCCAAGCAAGGGCGTAGGCCTCCATCTTTCTTCTTCACAAAGAAGAACCCCGCGGCTACTGGGGAAGATGAAGGTCTAATATGCCCTTTGGCCAGACTTTCAGAAATATAATCTTTCATAGCCTGCTCTCAGGACCAGAAAGATTATACAACCTAGCTTTAGGCAACTTAGCATCAGGAAGGAGATTAATAGAGCAGTCATACACGCGATGAGGAGGCAACTCCTGACACCCCTCCTCAGAGAAAACATCCCCAAAATCCTCCAAAAAAGGAGGCAATGTACTAGGCACGACCGCACTGATGACTGTGTTCATGCAGTTGCTTTTGCAAAACTCACCCCATTGGCTTATTTCTCTGGACTGCCAATTAATCACAGGGTTATGTTTAACCAACCAAGGAAGTCCCAACACAATGGGAGTAGGTAGACCCTCCAACACATAACAAGATAATTGTTCCCTATGTATTGCCCCTACCCGAAGGTCAATGTTATGAACCTCGTGAACAAAGCTACCTTGGCCGAGAGGCCTGGCGTCAATGGAGAATATAGGGATCGGTTTGACCAATACACTCAGATGCATACCTTGAGCCTGAGCAAACTGAGCGTCAACCAGATTAGCCCCGGAACCACTATCAAGAAGAACAGACAATCTCTCCACTCTCGTACCAACTACCACCTCCACTGGTACAAGGAACTGAGAAGAACTGGCGGATGAAATACATACTCCCAGGTTGTCGTCCACCACACAACCTGGGATTAACAGTTTTCCGGCGACTTTTGGCTCAACAAGGCACGGGATGGACATTCTCCAACAAAATGTCCCTCTTTCCCGCAGAAAAAACATCTTCTAGTCCTGCGGCGTACCGCCAATCCCCTCCTACGAAATGATGTCCCTCCCAACTGCATAGGCTCATCCGAACAGACAAGGGGAACCTCAACATAAGGGACTTTAGTGGTAGGTGGAGAAACAACAGGGAGTGGGGTTACCTCACCCCTCTCCCGAAGCCGTCTATCAGTACGGATAGCTAAGGCCATAGCAGCCTCCAGAGAAGGAGGAGACTCATACTGAGCCAAAACGTCTTTTAATTTATCAGAAAGCCCATGACAAAACTGGCTCCTAAGAGCTGGGTCATTCCACTGAGTATCTGTGGCCCATCTACGAAACTCAGAAGCAAATTCCTCTGCCGGACGATCTCCCTGCTGTATCTTACGTAATTTAGTCTCAGCAAGAGAGACCCGATCTGGGTCATCATATACCAATCCCAGGGCAGTAAAAAATTGATCTACAGACAGTAGAGCCGGGGATCCGGAGGAAGGGAAAATGCCCAGGATTGAGGGTCCCCTTGCAGAAGTGAGATAACAATTCCCACTCTCTGCTCCTCACTCCCTGATGATCGAGGCCGAAGCCGAAAATACAATTTACATGCCTCCCGGAAGGTGAAAAATTTGTCTCGCCCACCAGTGAACCTGTCCGGGAGAGCTACTTTAGGTTCAACTCTGGTTTGCTCCAGGGGAGACAAAACTTTGGACTTAATGTCCGTCAGCTCCATGGATAATCCCTGCAACTGCAGAGCCAGCTGGGCTACTGGATCCATGGTAACTGGAGATAATTTTTATGGCCAGTGAAAATGTCACGCTGTCTAATGATATGTATACAATGTCAGTAAACTATTAATACAGGAACAACACTCTATACAACAACTAGTATAGCAACATCAGCATGTAAGTATAGAATAGATTTACCTGACACGATATCTGCTGAACTCAGGGTTAATCTTGAGGACTTGATGAGCTGAAACAGGAAAGAGGTGGACCGGGATCTAACCTGACCCTAAACTGGGGTCCTAACTAATCCCTTACCTTGGAGGTACTGATAATGGTTCAGAGGTCCAAGTCTCCAACCTAACCCTGTCTCCTATCAGACCCTGAACCCTGTAATCAGTCCTAAGAAGGATCCTGACTACCACCAAAGGGATATGGGCTGATCTCAGCTAAATACACAGATTAGACATATAAGACAGACAGGATAACACTCGCTTGCATACACACTCAAACACCAAAGGAACATAAATGGTCTGGGAAATAAACTCTAACCAAGTTGAGCTTAGAACAACTAAGGAGCTCACAACTAAAGTCTATACAGATTCATTCCTATCTGTGGTCTGCATGAAGGTTTCACTGGCAACTCCCCAAGCAGACAACCAGGAATTTAAAGGAAACCAATCAACAAATAATCAATTGCAGCCGGGAGAAACTGCACCCAGTCCCAGAACCGAGCACAGACAGAATTAACTCCCTAGCTGCCAAACACAAAGAAACAGCAGCTCAGCTGTGAGAAGTCAAAATGTGCAACCGCGACGATCTTCGTGGCAATGCACACATGACACTATGTTAATCTATGGAGCAGCTCCCAGTATCAGATTTTTTGTGGTCCGTTTTAAACGTCCGAGTGCAATCGCAGCATGCTGCGATTGTCACCGATTGTGGGTCGACTATCGCCAATGCAAGTCAATGGGAGCGCTGAAAAATCTGATTACAAACGGACCGCACGTGTGACTTGCGATTAAATCGCACCGGTGTCCTTTAGAAAAGCCGGCAATTCATCCCCGGCTATACTGTAAAATCACACTGACAGCTTTATTAAAGAATAGAATCAATACATATACACACATAGAATACATATATATATATATGTCATTGTGACATATATATATATACATATATTTATAGTTCCTAGACTTCTACATACTGTAATAGCCGCTAATTCAATTGCCGGCTTTTGTGAAATCACAGAAGCCGACATGAAATGATACATTGTTTAGACACAGTTAACCATGTAATTTCCTGTATTTTGATATATGGTTTGAACTTACAATTACATAAGTGTATGTGTACAAAATTTCAGACATGTAGGGGTTAATTAAAGGTGTAAATTCGTTGTAAAAAAAATGCGGGGGTTCCCGCTGTATTTTCTCCACCAGACAGACAAAGCAAGCGAGTGGGGGCAGATAATAATAGCCTAGGGAGGGTACATTTTTTTTGTGCCCCCCCTGGCTACTGACATCTGCCCCCAGACACCCCAGAAAGGGCAAATCTAATTAGAGATTTGACACATTTTTTTTTACAACGAATTTACACCTTTAATTAACCCCTACATTTCTGAAATTTTGTACACATACACTTATGTAATTGTAAGTTCAAACCATATATCAAAATACAGGAAATTACATGGTTAACTCTGTGTAAACAATGTATCATTTCATGTCGGCTTCTGTGATTTCACAAAAGCCGGCAATTGAATTAGCGGCTATTACAGTATGTAGAAGTCTAGGAACTATAAATAATATATATATATACACATGTCACAGTGACATGTGTATATATATATATGTGTTCTATGTGTATATATCTATTCTTTCTATTGAGATTTAAATACTATTCTTTTGGATCCATTATATGTCATTTTTGCAAGCCTGCGAGAAATTCTCGCAATTCGGATGTAAATCGGATGTGACAACTACGGTCAGATGCGACTAAATCGCATCAACTACAAAAAAATCGGATGCTAGTCGCATCAATGTTCATGAAATTTTAATCCGATTATCGACCGACTAAAACGGTCAGATTTTTTACTCGGTGTGTGTGACTCCAGCCTTACCGTTGTGAAAGTAAAAAAAAGTTTGTAAAAGATCATTTTTGTGACTAAAAAGTTAAATATTAATTTTTTCCTTCCACGTTGCTTCAGCTCCTGTGAAGCACCTGAAGGGTTAATAAACTTCTTGAATGTGGTTTTGAGTACCTTGAGGGGTGCAGTTTTTAGAATGGTGTCACTTTTGGGTATTTTCTGCCATATAGACCCCTCAAAGTCACTTCAAATATGAGGTGGTCCCTAAAAAAATGGCTTTGTAAATTTTGTTGTAAAAATGAGAAATCGCTGGTCAACTTTTAACCCTTATAACTTCCTAACAAAAAAAAATTTTGGTTCCAAAATTGTGCTGATGTAAAGTAGACATGTGGTAAATATTATTTATTAACTATTTTGTGTGACATATTTCTCTGTTTTAAGGGAATAAAAATTAAAAGTTTGAAAATCGCAAAATTTTGTTAACGCCGTTGTCATAGCAACTGGACCCCCGCCCACTCGGCCGGAGAGCGCTGAGACACATGGGGCCCCATGGAAACAAGCGCCTCCAGCACAGCAGTCCAGGAGGCCGGAAGTACGAAATACAGACATGTGCAATAGTATCAGCGCAATTGTCACACAGACCGGAAGTATGTCGTGCGAACATGCTCAGTAATGTCTACGGCAGCCATCTTGTTGAAGAAAATACAGCACAATACTGCCACATCAATTGGACATGCACACAATACATACAGCGGCCATGTTATTGTAGAACATGAAGCGCTGCTTGTATTTAAATCCTTACTAACAAAAGTTAGCGATTGTATAGGTAAGTATTTAGCAAACAGGGTAACTGCCAATGGATCAGGAGATATATAAGGCTAGTCTTAACAAACAAATAATGAATACCAATGAAAAACAAATAAGAAAAATATGCAGCACAATATAAATGTATATACACACAACCCTAGCAGAATGTGGGCTAAGACATAATAGAAATATTCAAATCAAATAACATTATATTTACTTCCATTATCTCAGACCATTGAATTAAGATAAGACTCATATAGTCATAAACGTTGGAAAACCATTTTACAGAACTTAAAAAACTATATAATGTATGAAAAAATGGTATGCGTGCCGATAGTACAGATTTCAAATACAATATTACAAGAACATACAATATAGATGATCCACGACGATCACTTTGTGGTGGTAATATGTGCTCTGGTCATGGTGTTGTGGTAATTGTTCCTTGTATGTGATATTATTCCGTCACTGTCGTGGTAATATGTGGTCTGGTCATGGTGTTGTGGTAATTGTTCCTTGTATGTGATATTATTCAGTCACTGTGGTGGTAATATGTGCTCTGGTCATGGTGTTGTGGTATTTGTTCCTTGTATGTGATATTATTCCGTCACTGTTGTGGTAATATGTGGTCTGGTCATGGTGTTGTGGTAATTGTTCCTTGTATGTGATATTATTCCGTCACTGTCGTGGTAATATGTGGTCTGGTCATGGTGTTGTGGTAATTGTTCCTTGTATGTGATATTATTCCATCACTATCGTGGTAATATGTGCTCTGGTCATGGTGTTGTGGTATTTGTTCCTTGTATGTGATATTATTACGTCACTGTCGTGGTAATATGTGGTCTGGTCATGGTGTTGTGGTAATTGTTCCTTGTATGTGATATTATTCAGTCACTGTGGTGGTAATATGTGCTCTGGTAATGGTGTTGTGGTAATTGTTCCTTGTATGTGATATTATTCGATCACTGTGGTGGTAATATGTGCTCTGGTCATGGTGTTGTGGTATTTGTTCCTTGTATGTGATATTATTCAGTCACTGTGGTGGTAATACGTGCTCTGGTCATGGTGTTGTGGTAATTGTTCCTTGTATGTGGTATTATTCGATCACTGTGGTGGTAATATGTGGTCTGGTCATGGTGTTGTGGTAATTGTTCCTTGTATGTGATGTTATTCGAATCACTGTGGTGGTAATATGTGCTCTGGTCATGGTGTTGTGGTATCTGTTCCTTGTATGTGATATTATTCAGTCACTGTGGTGGTAATATGTGGTCTGGTCATGGTGTTGTGGTAATTGTTCCTTGTATGTGATATTATTCCGTCACTGTCGTGGTAATATGTGCTCTGGTCATGGTGTTGTGGTATTTGTTCCTTGTATGTGATATTATTCCGTCACTGTCGTGGTAATATGTGCTCTGGTCATGGTGTTGTGGTATTTGTTCCTTGTATGTGATATTATTCCGTCACTGTCGTGGTAATATGTGGTCTGGTCATGGTGTTGTAGTAATTGTTCCTTGTATGTGATATTATTCCGTCACTGTCGTGGTAATATGTGCTCTGGTCATGGTGTTGTGGTATTTGTTCCTTGTATGTGATATTATTCCGTCACTGTCGTGGTAATATGTGGTCTGGTCATGGTGTTGTGGTAATTGTTCCTTGTATGTGATATTATTCAGTCACTGTGGTGGTAATATGTGCTCTGGTCATGGTGTTGTGGTATTTGTTCCTTGTATGTGATATTGTTCAGTCACTGTGGTGGTAATATGTGGTCTGGTCATGGTGTTGTGGTATTTGTTCCTTGTATGTGGTGTTATTCAGTCACTATGTGGTGGTAATATGTGGTCCGGCCATGGTGTTGTGGTAATTGTTCCTTGTATGTGATATTATTCGATCACTGTGGTGGTAATATGTGCTCTGGTCATGGTGTTGTGGTAATTGTTCCTTGTATGTGATATTATTCAGTCACTGTGGTGGTAATATGTGCTCTGGTCATGGTGTTGTGGTAATTGTTCCTTGTATGTGATATTATTCGATCACTGTGGTGGTAATATGTGCTCTGGTCATGGTTTTGTGGTATTTGTTCCTTGTATGTGATATTTTTCCGTCACTGTCGTGGTAATATGTGCTCTGGTCATGGTGTTGTGGTAATTGTTCCTTGTATGTGATATTATTCCGTCACTGTCGTGGTAATATGTGCTCTGGTCATGGTGTTGTGGTATTTGTTCCTTGTATGTGATATTTTTCCGTCACTGTCGTGGTAATATGTGCTCTGGTCATGGTGTTGTGGTAATTGTTCCTTGTATGTGGTATTATTCGATCATTGTGGTGGTAATATGTGCTCTGGTCATGGTGTTGTGGTAATTGTTCCTTGTATGTGATATTATTCCGTCACTGTCGTGGTAATATGTGCTCTGGTCATGGTGTTGTGGTATTTGTTCCTTGTATGTGATATTTTTCCGTCACTGTCGTGGTAATATGTGCTCTGGTCATGGTGTTGTGGTAATTGTTCCTTGTATGTGGTATTATTCGATCATTGTGGTGGTAATATGTGGTCTGGTCATGGTGTTGTGGTAATTGTTCCTTGTATGTGATATTATTCGATCACTGTGGTGGTAATATGTGCTCTGGTCATGGTGTTGTGGTAATTGTTCCTTGTATGTGATATTCGAATCACTGTGGTGGTAATATGTGCTCTGGTGGTATTTGTCCCTTGTATGTGGTGTTATTGGTCATTTTGAAAATTGAAAAATAAATAAAAATACACCTAAATTGTATTGCATATTTTAACAAATATTTAATAGGTTACAGTAGAGTAGGGCCCGGCCAAAAGTGTCTACTGTGTCGTGGTGGCGGCTTAAAAAATCTTTTGCCCAAAACAAAAGCTGCTGGCTATATGTGTGATCTTGTGATGGAAACTGTGAATGTACAGTATGATAGGTGAGAAGTAGAGTTTTTCCAAGAGAGAGCGGTGGGACTGTGGACAGTTCGAGGGGTGGAGGCGCCTGGAATAATCTGTTTCAGGTATATGATGACCTCGTCGCTTGACTCCATCACAAGACCCGTCACATGACCGGGGGGCCAACAGAGTCTGAACAGCCCGGGGCCCTGGCTACCCTTAATCCACCCCTGACTGGAAAATGTGACAAAAATTCTAAGTACGGAGAAATTGCAAAAAAAAAGTGCAATCCCACAGTTGTTTTTTTTTTTTTTTTTTTTTTTACCATGATCACTACAGTATATGCTAAAACTGACCCTCCATTATGATTCTCCAGGGTATTACGAGTTCATAGACATCAAACATGTCTAGGTTCTTTTTTATCTAAGTGGTGAAAAAAATTCCATGGTTAAAAAAATAAAAAATTGTGACATTTTCCAATACTCATAGCGTCTCCAATTTTCATGATATTGGGCTGGGCGAGGGCTTATTTATTGCGTGTTGAGCTGATGTTTTTAATGATATCATATTGTTGCAGATACAATCTTTTGATCGTCCGTTATTTCATTTTATGCAGTGTTGCGGCAACCAAATATCATAATTCTGGAGTTTTTACTTTTTTTGTCATTACGTCGTTTAATGATCGGATTAATTGTTTTTTATATTGATAGATCGGGCGATTCTGAACGCGGCGCGATACCAAATATGTGTATGTTTGACTTTTTTATAGTTTTATTTTCGATGGGGTGAAGGTGGGTGATTTGAACTTTTAGGCTAAGTGCACACGATCAGGAATAATTGCGTTTTTTTCGCGGTTTTTCCGCGGTTTTCCGCGGTAAAAAACGCATGCATTAAGCATCCTATACATGTTAATTGATTCCGCATGTTTTGGCCACATGTTGCGTTTTTTTTCCGCGAAAAAAACGCTTCGCGGAAAAAATAGCAACATGTTCATTAATTTAGCGTAATCGCGGTGATTCCGCCGCCATAGGAATGCATTGAACCGCTTACTTTCTGCATGTGGCTATGCCCACCATGCGCAATGTTAAGCGGTTCATGTGCGATGGTACCCAGGGTCTGGAGGAGAGGAGACTCTCCTCCAGGCCCTGGGTACCATATCCCTGGTAAAACAATAATTAAAATAAAAAATAATGATATTCTCACCTTCCGGCGGCCCCCGCAGCCTTCCCGCGGCCCCCGCAGCCTTCCCGCCTTCAGCGACGCTCCCGGCAACTTCCGGTCCCAAGAGTCCTTTGCGAGAATCACCCAGATGGCATAGCGGTCTCGCGAGATGCTACGTCATCGGTGTGATTTGTCGCAAAGCACTCCTGGGACCGCGAGTTGCCGGGAGCGTCGCTGAAGGCGGGAAGGCTGCGGGGGCCGCGGAAGGTGAGAATATCATTATTTATTATTTTTTTTATTATTTTTACATTAGATCTTTTTACTATTGATGCGGCATAGGCGGCATCAATAGTAAAAAGTTGGTCACACTTGTCAAACACTATGTGTGACTCGTGTGACCAAGCTGTCAATCAGTTTTCCAAGCGATGCTACAGATCGCTAGGAAAACGCTAGCATTCTGCAAGCTAATTACGCTTGCAAAACGCTATTATTCTGGCGGGAATCAGCATACAAAAAACGTGCGTATTTCCTGCGGGAGAAGTGCGGGATTGCCGCGGAAATTTCCGCGGCAATTCCGCAACGTGTGAACTTAGCCTTATATATTTAAAAAAAAACATTTTTTTTTTTTTTACTTTTTGCATGCTTCAATACTAGTCTCCATGGGAGAATAGAAGCTGCAGTTGTCCGATCGGCTGTTACACACAGGCGATGATCAGATCACCTGTGCAGTATGTAGCAGAAATGCTGCCGACTACCATGCGACGTTCATAGCAATCTGGCTATGACAACCATATATGTCTGTTGGAGACCTCTGGTTGTCATGCCAACCCAACGGTAACCCGCGATCATGTGACGGGATCACCGATGGGCGGGTTTAGTGACACTCTTCCGGTAAGCGCAAGTTAAATGCTGCTGTCAAAAATTGACAGTGGCATTTAACTAGTTAACAACTTCTGGTGGATCGCGATTCCACCCAGAGCTGTTATGGGAACATGTCAGATGTATAGACAGGGCCGGCGTCAGCACCCGGCACACCCGGGCAAGTGCCGGGGCCCTGAGCAGGCGGGGGGGCCCACTCGCCGTCTGGCACCCCCGCGCCCGTTAGCGGAGGAGAGCGCCGCCACTGGGCCCCCCCGCTTGCTCAGGGCCCCGGCAGCAGCTGGCACAATACTTACCTCTCCCGTGCCTCCGCTACCGCAGCTCCGGGCTCCAGGGGGCGCCGGTGCTTCCTCTCACAGCAGCGCCGCTGAATGACGTCATCATTCAGCGGCCGGCTGTGGCAGAGAGCGCGGACGCTGGACAGGTGAGACGTGTGTGTGTGTGTGTCTCTGTGTGTGTCTGTGTGTATGTAGTGCGGTGCTTTGTGTGTGTGTGTATGTGTGTGTGTATGTATGTGAGAGAGTGCTTGTGTGCTGTGGTGCTGTCTGTGTGTGATGATGGGCAGGCATTGATGATAATGGGGAGGCATTGATGATGATGGGGAGGCGATAATGATGATGGGCAGGCGATGATGATGATGGGCAGGCATTGATGATAATGGGGAGGCATTGATGATGATGGGGAGGCGATAATGATGATGATGGGCAGGCATTGATGATTATGGGGAGGCCATGATGATGATGGGGAGGCCATGATGATAATGGGCAGGAATTGATGATGGGGAGGAGATGATGATGATGGGCAGGCATTGATGATGATGGGGAGGAGATGATGATGATGGGCAGGCATTGATGATAATGGGGAGGCCATGATGATGATGGGGAGGCAATGATGATGATGGGGAGCCAATCATGATGATAATGGTGAGTCTTTCCACAGCGCCCTTTCCTGAGCCGTAACAGTGCAGAACGCAGTACAGCGCAGAGGAGAGCTCCATATTTTGTATGGAGCATTATTGGGGACCAGTATCCTGTATGGAGCATTATATGGAGACCAGTATCCTGTATGGAGCATTATATGGGGACCAGTATCCTGTATGGAGCATTATATGGGGACCAGTATCCTGTATAGAGCATTATATTGGGTCCAGTATTCTGTATGGAGCATTATTTTGGGTCCAGTATTCTGTATGAAGCATTATATGGAGACCAGTATCCTGTATGGAGCATTATATTGGGTCCAGTATTCTGTATGGAGCATTATTTTGGGTCCAGTATTCTGTATGGAGCATTATATGGGGGATGGAGGGGTGACATCCTGCATGGGGTATTATATGGGTGATGAGGGGGAGACTATGTGGTGCCCATAATATTGTATGGAAGACTGTACTGTCCAGTCTGTACTGTGCGCTGTGAGGATTTGGCGGTTTTTGAGCTATTGTACAATTTGCAATAGATATCAGTCATGTAATGGAAGAAGTGAAGTATTTGGCATTGTACTGTACCTTATTTCTCTGCCGTATCTGTGCATCATGAATCGTGGTCTGTGTTAAAGGGGCCCACTGAGGCTCTTTCGCCCAGGGCCCATAAAAACCTGGAGCCGGCCCTGTGTATAGATCAGCTGTCATGTGCCGGAAAGTTGCTGGCTTAGCGCTGGAGCCCGCACTAAACGGGGAAGTCCGACATGGGCGTATTATTACGCTCGTTGTTGGAAAGGGGTTAATGGCAGTTAAAAGGCGTATCAGCGGTCGTTAAAGGGTTAAGTGGCGACAGCTTTATAGTCGGGTTAGTACGATTACAATGATAGCAGATTTTTATATATTTGTTTTATATTTTGCTACTATGGCATTTGCAATCTCTTCCAGTGATAATGGCGCTGAGCTTCGTCCTTTGTACAGTAAAATGGAGGCCAAAAAAATCACAGTTCTAGCAATTCAAATGTGTTACTTCTTACAGCATTTACTGAACAGGTTCATTCATTTGATATTTGGATGGATTTTTATTGACACAGCGATACAAAATATGTTTTTTTAAAACTTTTTTTTAATCTTCTGGTTACTTGGACCCATGACCCTTTGATTGTGCTATATACTGTAATTCTAGAGTATGGCAGCAGATAGTGTGAATAGTGGTCTACACCGAAGCTCAGTCTGTGGCTGGGAAGACATTTAGGCTTTGTGCCCACGTTGCAGAAATGCTCCGGAATTGTCCGGAGCATTTCCAGAACTCCCTGCTGTGGGTAAAATGCATACGGAATTCGTATGCGTTTTCCCGCCAAACACAAGCGTTTTTAGCTTGTAGAACGCTCGCGCTTTTCTAAGCAATTTGAAGCATCGCTTGGAAAAGTGATTGACAGGTTGGTCACACTTGTCAGGTATAGTGCAAGTGTGACCAACTGTTTACTATTGATGAATGTTTAAAAAAATATGGATATACTCACCTCCTGTCGGCCCCTGATCTCCTCAGCGGCGCGGCCGGCAAGTTCCGTTCCCAGGCGTGCTTAGCGAGAATGACCTTTGTGACGTCACGGGTCGTGGGACTGCGATGTCACAAAGGTCATTCTCACAATGCATCCCTGGGAACGGAACTTGCCGGCCGCACCGCTGAGGACTGGGAGGACTCCGGTGGCCGACAGAGGGCGAGTATATCAATATTTCTTATTTTAAATTCTATTTTTTACAGGAATATGGTACCCATAGCATGGAGTCTCCTCTCCTTCAGACCCTGGGTACCAAGCGCACATGAAGCGCTCACTTTACGAATGGTGGGCATAGCCACATGTGTAAAGTGAGCATTTCAATGCAATCCTATGGCGGGGTAATTGCCGCGATTACGCTAAAGTAATGAACATGCTGCGGATTTTACCCCGATGCGATTACTCTCCGGAAAAATACGCAGCATGGGCACAGCAATTGTGTAATCCCATATGATTGCATGGGATGCGTTTTGTTAGCGGTTTTATAAGCGTTTACGCCGCGGCAAAAACGCTTAAAAACGCAACAAGGGCACATAGCCTAAAATCACCACATTATGTGAAGAAACACTTCGTCACCTATGTTGAACACTCCAATACTCTCTGTCAGCAGCTATATAGCAGCAAGCATTGGTGGTTCAGTGGTAGAATTCTCGCCTGCCACGCGGGAGGCCCGGGTTCGATTCCCGGCCAATGCAGCATTTCACTTTTACTTCTTTAATTTCCGTGTTTCATTGCAGCAATCGTATACTTTACGTTTTCTAATTTCTAACGATTATTATTAGTGGCCGGACGTGCAGTGCCGGTAGAATACAACAGTAGCGCAGGAGGCGTCTGTCTCTAATGGAGTCTATGGACAGCACGGGAGAGACATGAGGCTGACAGCAGCAGAGCGGGGGAGGGCGGAAGTGACGCAGCGCTGGGTTTGAATGTGTGAGGAGGAGCTATGGAGATGAGAAGGCGGCGGGGAAAAGGGTAGTCCGGCAAGTTTCACTCACTGCCATTCCCGGTCCCGGCAGTCGGGGTGAGAGGGAGCGGAGCTGATCCAGGTGGCGTATATGTTTATACTGTATGTGGGGGGGAAATGCCGCGCACGACTGCCCCCTACCTGTGTGCTGCCGACTGCCCTCCTCCTTGTATGCTGCCGACTGCCCCCTCCCTGTATGCTGCCGACTGCCTCCTCCCTGGTGTGCTGCCGACTGCCCCCTCCCTGTGTGCTGCCGACTGCCCCTCCCTGTGTGCTGCCTACTGCCCCCTCCCTGTGTGCTGCCTACTGCCCCCCTGTGTCGATGCCCTCCTGTGTGCTGCCGACTGCCCCCTCCCTGTGTGCTGAGCCTGGCTGCACCCCTCCCTGGTGCTACGACTGCCCCTACTTGTGCCCCGACTGCCCTCCTCCTGTATGCTGCCGACTGCCTCCTCCCTGTTGCTGCCGAGTGCCCCCTCCCTGTGTGCTGCCGACTGCCCCTCCCTGTGTGCTGCCTACTGCCCCTCCTCCCTTGTGCTGCCTACTGCCCCCTCCCTGTGTGCTGCCTACTGCCCCCTCCCTGTGTGCTCCGACTGCCCCCTCCCTGTGTGCTGCCGACTGCCCCCTCCCTGTGTGCTGCCGACTGCCCTCCTCCCTGTTGCTGCCACTGCCCCTCCCTGTTGCTGCCGACTGCCCCCTCCCTGTGTGCTGCCGACTGCCCCCTCCCTGTGTGCTGCCGACTGCCCCCTCCCTGTGTGCTGCCGACTGCCCCCTCCCTGTGTGCTGCCGACTGCCCCCTCCCTGTGTGCTGCCGACTGCCCCCTCCCTGTGTGCTGCCGACTGCCCCCTCCCTGTGTGTGCATGCCTGTGGCTGCCCCCCTCCCTGTGTGCTGCCGACTGCCCCCTCCCTGTGTGCTGCCGACTGCCCCCTCCCTGTGTGCTGCCGACTGCCCCTCCTGCTGATGCTGGCTGACTGCCCCCTCCCTGTGTGCTGCCGACTGCCCCTCCTGTTGCTGCCGACTGCCCCTCCCTGTGTGCTGCCGACTGCCCCTCCCTGTGTGCTGCCGACTGCCCCCTCCCTGTGTGCTGCCACTGCCCCCTCCCTGTGTGCTGCCGACTGCCCCCCTCCCTGTGTGCTGCCGACTGCCCCTCCCTGTGTGCTGCCGACTGCCCCCTCCCTGTGTGCTGCCGACTGCCCCCCTCCCTGTGTGCTGCCGACTGCCCCCCTCCCTGTGTGCTGCCGACTGCCCCCTCCCTGTGTGCTGCCGACTGCCCCTCCCTGTGTGCTGCCGACTGCCCCCTCCCGTGTGCTGCCGACTGCCCCCTCCCGTGTGCTGCCGACTGCCCCCTCCCCGTGTGCTGCCGACTGCCCCCTCCCCGTGTGCTGCCTACTGCCCCCCTCCCGTGTGCTGCCTACTGCCCCCTCCCCGTGTGCTGCCTACTGCCCCCTCCCCGTGTGCTGCCTACTGCCCCCCTCCCGTGTGCTGCCACTGCCCCCCTGTGTGCTGCCGACTGCCCCCTCCCTGTGTGCTGCCGACTGCCCCCTCCCTGTGTGCTGCCGACTGCCTCCCTCCCGTGTGCTGCCGACTGCCCCCTCCCTGTGTGCTGCCGACTGCCCCCTCCCTGTGTGCTGCCGACTGCCCCCTCCCTGTGTGCTGCGACTGCCCCCCTCCGTGTGCTGCCTACTGCCCCCCCCCTGTGTGCTGCCTACTGCCCCCCTCCCTGTGTGCGCCTACTGCCCCCCTCCCTGTGTGCCGCCGACTGCCCCCCCTCCCTGTGTGCTGCCGACTGCCCCCTCCCTGTGTGCTGCCGACTGCCCCCCCTCCCTGTGTGCTGCCGACTGCCCCCCTCCCTGTTGCTGCCGACTGCCCCTCCCTGTTGCTGCCGACTGCCCCCCCTGTATGCTGCCGACTGCCACCCCCTGTATGCTGCCGACTGCCCCCCCTGTGTGCTGCCTACTGCCCCCCTCCTGTGTGCTGCCTACTGCCCCCCTCCCTGTGTGCTGCCGACTGCCCCTCCCTGTGTGCTGCCGACTGCCCCCCTTCCCTGTGTGCTGCCGACTGCCCCCTCCCTGTGTGCTGCCGACTGCCCCCTCCCTGTGTGCTGCGACTGCCCCCTCCCGTGTGCTGCCTACTGCCCCCTCCCGTGTGCTGCCTACTGCCCCCTCCCCGTGTGCTGCCTACTGCCCCCTCCCCGTGTGCTGCCTACTGCCCCCCCCCTCCCCGTGTGCTGCCTACTGCTCCCCTCCCCGTGTGCTGCCTACTGCCTCCCTCCCCGTGTGCTGCCTACTGCCCCCCTCCCCGTGTGCTGCCTACTGCCCCCTCCCTGTGTGCTGCCGACTGCCCCTCCCGTGTGCTGCCGACTGCCCCCCTCCCTGTGTGCTGCCGACTGCCCCCTCCCTGTGTGCTGCCACTGCCCCCCTCCCTGTGTGCTGCCGACTGCCCCCTCCCTGTGTGCTGCAGACTGCCCCCCTCCCTGTGTGCTGCCTACTGCCCCCCCTCCTGTGTGCTGCCGACTGCCCCCCCTCCTGTGTGCTGCCACTGCCCCCCTCCCTGTGTGCTGCCGACTGCCCCCCTCCCTGTGTGCTGCCTACTGCCCCCTCCCTGTGTGCTGCACTGCCCCTCCTGTGTGCTCCCTACTGCCCCCCCTCCGTGTGCGCCTACTGCCCCCCTCCCTGTGTTGCTGCCTACTGCCCCCCCTCCCTGTGTGCTGCCGACTGCCCCCCCTCCCTGTGTGCTGCCGACTGCCCCCCTCCCTGTGTGCTGCCGACTGCCCCCTCCCTGTGTGCTGCCGACTGCCCCCTCCCTGTGTGCTGCCGACTGCCCCCCCTCCCTGTGTGCTGCCGACTGCCCCCTCCCTGTATGCTGCCGACTGCCCCCTCCCTGTATGCTGCCGACTGCCCCCTCCCTGTATGCTGCCGACTGCCACCTCCCTGTATGCTGCCGACTGCCCCCCCCCTGTGTGCTGCCGACTGCCCCCTTATCAACAGCTCCATGGTTCTTGTAACGCCTGGCATCTTCAAGTGTTCTGTATATATGGTGCCCGCTCACAGGTGGGGGCATTGTATATATCTATATGGTGCCCGCTCACAGGTGGGAGGCATTGTATATATCTATATGGTGCCCGCTCACAGGTGGGAGGCATTGTATATATCTATATGGTGCCCGCTCACAGGTGGGAGGCATTGTATATATCTATATGGTGCCCGCTCACAGGTGGGGGCATTGTATATATCTATATGGTGCCCGCTCACAGGTGTGAGGCATTGTATATATCTATATGGTGCCCGCTCACAGGTGGGAGGCATTGTATATATCTATATGGTGCCCGCTCACAGGTGGGAGGCATTGTATATATCTATATGGTGCCCGCTCACAGGTGGGAGGCATTGTATATATCTATATGGTGCCCGCTCACAGGTGGGGGCATTGTATATATCTATATGGCGCCCGCTCACAGGTGGGGCATTGTATATATCTATATGGTGCCCGCTCACAGGTGTGAGGCATTGATATATCTATATGGCGCCCGCTCACAGGTGGGGCATTGTATATATCTATATGGTGCCCGCTCACAGGTGGGGGCATTGTATATATCTATATGGCGCCCGCTCACAGGTGGGGCATTGTATATATCTATATGGTGCCCGCTCACAGGTGGGGGCATTGGATATATCTATATGGTGCCCGCTCAGAGGTGGGAGGCATTGTATATATCTATTTGGTGCTCGCTCACAGGTGGGGGCATTGTATATATCTATATGGTGCCCACTCACCGGTGGGGGCATTGTATATATCTATATGGTGCCCGCTCACAGGTGGGAGGCATTGTATATATCTATATGGTGCCCGCTCACAGATTGAGGCATTGTACAGTGCCTACAAGTAGTATTCAACCCCCTGCAGATTTAGCTGGTTTGATAAGATGCAAATAAGTTAGAGCCTTCAAACTGCAAACGAGAGTAGGATTTATTAACAGAAGCATAAATCTTACAAAACAAAAAGTTATGTTGCTCAGTTGAATTTTAATAAATTTTAAACATAAAAGTGTGGGTCAATTATTATACAACCCCTATGTTTAATATTTCGTGGAATAACCCTTGTTTGCAATTACAGCTAATAATCATCTTTTATAAGACCTGATCAGACCGGCACAGGTCTGTGGAGTTATCTTGGCCCACTCCTCCATGCAGATCTTCTCCAAGTTATCTAGGTTCTTTGGGTGTCTCATGTGGACTTTAATCTTGAGCTCCTTCCACAAGTTTTCAACTGGGTTAAGGTCAGGAGACTGACTAGGCCACTCCAACACCTTGACTTTTTCCCTCTTGAACCAGGCCTTGGTTTTCTTGGCTTTGGGTCGTTGTCTTGTTGGAAGATGAAATTACGACCCATCTTAAGATCCTTGATGGAGTAGCGTAGGTTCTTGGCCAAAATCTCCAGGTAGGCCGTGCTATCCATCCTCCCATGGATGCGGACCAGATGGCCAGGCCCCTTGGCTGAGAAACAGCCCCACAGCATGATGCTGCCACCACCATGCTTGACTGTAGGGATGGTATTCTTGGGGTCGTATGCAGTGCCATCCAGTCTCCAAACGTCACGTGTGTGGTTGGCACTAAAGATCTCGATCTTGGTCTCATCAGACCATAGAACCTTGAACCAGTCTGTCTCAGAGTCCTCCAAGTGATCATGAGCAAACTGTAGACGAGCCTTGACATGACGCTTTGAAAGTAAAGGTACCTTACGGGCTCGTCTGGAACGGAGACCATTGCGGTGGAGTACGTTACTTATGGTATTGACTGAAACCAATGTCCCCACTGCCATGAGATCTTCCCGGAGCTCCTTCCTTGTTGTCCTTGGGTTAGCCTTGACTCTTCGGCAAGCCTCGGCACGGGAGGAAACTTTCAAAGGCTGTCCAGGCCGTGGAAGGCTAACAGTAGCTCCATAAGCCTTCCACTTACGGATGATGCTCCCAACAGTGGAGACAGGTAGGGCCAACTCCTTGGAAAGGGTTTTGTACCCCTTGCCAGCCTTGTGACCCTCCACGATCTTGTCTCTGATGGCCTTGGAATGCTCCTTTGTCTTTCCCATGTTGACCATGTATGAGTGCTGTTCACAAGTTTGGGGAGGGTCTTAAATAGTCAGAAAAGGCTGGCAAAAGAGATCATTAATCCACACATGTGAAGCTCATTATTCTTGGTGCCTGAACTACTTCTTAATACTTTAGGGGGACCAAACAGAATTCTTGTGGTTTGAGGGGTTGAATAATAAATGACACTCTGAATTAACTTTTAACGTTTTTAAAAAAAAAAAAAAAATTAAAACAAACATTTTTGCTGCAGTGCATTTCCCACTTCCAGGCTGATCTACAGTACAAATGTCACAATGCCAAGTTAATTCCGCATGTGTCAACCAGCTAAATCTGCAGGGGGTTGAATACTACTTGTAGGCACTGTATATAGCTATATGGTGCTCGCTCACCGGTGGGTGCATTGGATATATCTATATGGTGCCCGCTCACAGGTTGGGGCATTGCATATATCTATATGGTGCCCGCTCACAGGTTGGGGCATTGTATATACAGTGCCTACAAGTAGTATTCAACCCCCTGCAGATTTAGCTGGTTTGATAAGATGCAAATAAGTTAGAGCCTTCAAACTGCAAACGAGAGTAGGATTTATTAACAGAAGCATAAATCTTACAAAACAAAAAGTTATGTTGCTCAGTTGAATTTTAATAAATTTTAAACATAAAAGTGTGGGTCAATTATTATACAACCCCTATGTTTAATATTTCGTGGAATAACCCTTGTTTGCAATTACAGCTAATAATCGTCTTTTATAAGACCTGATCAGGCCGGCACAGGTCTGTGGAGTTATCTTGGCCCACTCCTCCATGCAGATCTTCTCCAAGTTATCTAGGTTCTTTGGGTGTCTCATGTGGACTTTAATCTTGAGCTCCTTCCGCAAGTTTTCAATTGGGTTAAGGTCAGGAGACTGACTAGGCCACTCCAACACCTTGACTTTTTCCCTCTTGAACCAGGCCTTGGTTTTCTTGGCTGTGTGCTTTGGGTCGTTGTCTTGTTGGAAGATGAAATTACGACCCATCTTAAGATCCTTGATGGAGGAGCGGAGGTTCTTGGCCAAAATCTCCAGGTAGGCCGTGCTATCCATCCTCCCATGGATGCGGACCAGATGGCCAGGCCCCTTGGCTGAGAAACAGCCCCACAGCATGATGCTGCCACCACCATGCTTGACTGTAGGGATGGTATTCTTGGGTCGTATGCAGTGCCATCCAGTCTCCAAACGTCACGTGTGTGGTTGGCACCAAAGATCTCGATCTTGGTCTCATCAGACCATAGAACCTTGAACCAGTCTGTCTCAGAGTCCTCCAAGTGATCATGAGCAAACTGTAGACGAGCCTTGACATGACGCTTTGAAAGTAAAGGTACCTTACGGGCTCGTCTGGAACGGAGACCATTGCGGTGGAGTACGTTACTTATGGTATTGACTGAAACCAATGTCCCCACTGCCATGAGATCTTCCCGGAGCTCCTTCCTTGTTGTCCTTGGGTTAGCCTTGACTCTTCGGACAAGCCTGGCCTCGGCACAGGAGGAAACTTTCAAAGGCTGTCCAGGCCGTGGAAGGCTAACAGTAGTTCCATAAGCCTTCCACTTACGGATGATGCTCCCAACAGTGGAGACAGGTAGGGCCAACTCCTTGGAAAGGGTTTTGTACCCCTTGCCAGCCTTGTGACCCTCCACGATCTTGTCTCTGATGGCCTTGGAATGCTCCTTTGTCTTTCCATGTTGACCATGTATGAGTGCTGTTCACAAGTTTGGGGAGGGTCTTAAATAGTCAGAAAAGGCTTGCAAAAGAGATCATTAATCCACACGTGAAGCTCATTATTCTTGGTGCCTGAACTACTTCTTAATACTTTAGGGGACCAAACAGAATTCTTGTGGTTTGAGGGGTTGAATAATAAATGACACTCTGAATTAACTTTTAACGTTTTTTTAAAAAAAAAAAAAATTAAAACAAAAATTTTTGCAGCAGTGCATTTCCCACTTCCAGGCTGATCTACAGTACAAATGTCACAATGCCAAGTTAATTCCGCATGTGTCAACATGTGGTGCCGCTCACAGGTGGGGGGTGTTGTAGATCTAAGTGGTGCCTGCTCACAGGTGGCGGGGGGGTGTTGTGTATAAGTGGTGCCCGCTCTCAGGTGGCGGGGGTTATTGAGTATCTGTGGTGCCCGCTCACAGTTGGCGTGGGTATTATGTATCTGTGGTACCCACTCACAGGTGGCGGGGGGTATTGTAGATCTAAGTGGTGCCCGCTTACAGGTGGCGGGGTATTGTGTATAAGTGGTGCCCGCTCACAGTTTGCGGGGGTATTGTGTATCTGTGGTGCCCGCTCACAGTTGGCGGGGGTGTATTGTGTATCTGTGGTGCCCGCTCACAGGTGGCGGGGGGGTATTGTGTATCTGTGGTGCCCGCTCACAGGTGGCGGGGGGGTATTGTGTATCTGTGGTGCCCGTTCACAGGTGGCGGGGGGTATTGTGTATCTATGGTGCCCGCTCACAGGGCGGGGGGTGTTGTGTATAAGTGGTGCCTGCTCACAGGTGGCGGGGGGGGTATTGTAGATCTAAGTGGTGCCTGCTCACACGTGGCGGGGGTATTATGTATCTGTGGTACCCACTCACAGGTAGCGGGGGGGTGTTGTGTATAAGTGGTGCCCGCTCTCAGGTGGCGGGGGTTATTGAGTATCTGTGGTGCCCGCTCACAGTTGGCGGGAGTGTATTGTGTATCTATGGTGCCCGCTCACAGGTGGCGGGGGGGTATTGTGTATCTGTGGTGCCCGCTCACAGGTGGCGGGGGGGGTATTATGTATCTGTGGTGCCTACTCACAGGTGGAGGGCATAGTATATATAGCTATATGGTGCCCATCCACAGGTGGGGAGGTATTGTGTATCTGTGGTGCCTGCTCACAGGTGGCGGGGGTGTTGTGTATAAGTGGTGCCCGCTCACAGGTGGCGGGGGGGTATTATGTATCTGTGGTGCCCGCTCACAGGTGGCAGGGGTGTTGTGTATAAGTGGTGCCCGCTCACGGGTGGCGGGGGTATTGTGTATCTGTGGTGCCCGCTCACAGTTGGCGGGGGTGTATTGTGTATCTGTGGTGCCCGCTCACAGGTGGCGGGGGTATTGTGTATAAGTGGTGCCCGCTCACAGTTTGCGGGGGTATTGTGTATCTGTGGTGCCCGCTCACAGTTGGCGGGGGTGTATTGTGTATCTGTGGTGCCCGCTCACAGGTGGCGGGTGGGTATTGTGTATCTGTGGTGCCCGCTCACAGGTGGCGGGGGGTATTGTGTATCTATGGTGCCCGCTCACAGGTGGCGGGGGGTGTTGTGTATAAGTGGTGCCCGCTCACAGGTGGCGGGGGGGGTATTGTAGATCTAAGTGGTGCCTGCTCACACGTGGCGGGGGTATTATGTATCTGTGGTACCCACTCACAGGTAGCGGGGGGTATTGTAGATCTAAGTGGTTCCCGCTTACAGGTGGCGGGGTATTGTGTATAAGTGGTGCCCTCTCACAGTTTGCGGGGGTATTGTGTATCTGTGGTGCCCGCTCATAGGTGGCGGGGGTATTGTGTATCTGTGGTGCCCGCTCACAGTCAGGGTGGATTGATTTAAATCACGCCGATTTAAATCAACGATTTAAATCATGATTTAAATCAAATGATTTTTTTCTATTTAAATCAGATCGATTTAAATCGTGATTTTAATCATGATTTAAATCACTGATTTAAATCAAAAGATTTTTTTAATATAAATCACGATTAAAATCTAAAACTTTCAATCATTGTTCAATTAACTCCACACTTCTAGCTTGGTTTCACTTTCTGTAGCTTGGTTTCAGTTTCTTTTTCCATTCAGTTGACATGCCCAAACTTGTTGGATAGTCAGTCAGCAGTACTTGGCTGTAGTAACAATCAAACTTCAGAAGTGATCCGCGTGAGCCATGGCAGGTCGTAAGAGAGACCCTATTTGGGTTCATTTTGTTGAGATGCCAGCAGAGCTTGGAAAGAAAGGTGGGAGAGCAAAGTGCAAATACTGTCAAAAGGATATCCAAGGACTTGTTTGCCGTTTGAAATCACATTATGAAAACTGCAACCAGAAGGGAAATGAAGATGTTGATAGTGATACAACTAATGTCAATGAGCCCCCACAGCTTCTTATGCACCAGGACCCTAGCACTAGTGGTAAGTCTGGCAATTACAACCTATTTTAACAGACGTTTTACTGGGATGGTTAAAGTCTATGAAAAGAAATATTTCTAGCACTAGTTCTGGAGTATAGAATTTAAATTTATGTTAAGGCAATATTTCACAGAAGATTAACGTTAAGTAAAAATAAAAGAGTGTGTATACGCCTATTTTTTTTTTTTTATTGTAGGCTACAATTCACTTTTGAAGTCTGCCAAATTGACCATTTTTTAAAAAAAAACATTTTTAAAACTTTTGTGACATAATTTTTTTCAGTTGCTCTGATATTACTAGTATTACAGCAACTTCACCGGAAACTTGAGTAGCATAACTTTTGAGACAGCCC
>JARQOD010010022.1:0-28940 GCA_033576555.1 Oophaga sylvatica | reverse complement strand
CAAGACGCTATATGAACTGTACACCATACATTACAAGATTCTGAAGCCAAACATTAGTGTCTGCTGGGTCTGGGAAGGCTGTGTCTGCTGTGACTGTGGATATCAGATGTCCGGTTATACTTTCTGTGATGACAGTGGTTGTGACTTCTCACAACCATTCCAGGTGAGCAATTCCCTTAATTTTACTCTGCAGTGTTACCACAGGTAAACACTATTGTTTTTTTGTTTTTTTTCTCTTCTCCTTCCAGTACTCCTGTCTTAAAAGATCTGGAAGATGGAGGCTCGCATAAAGGAGCTTTGCGGAGTGACTGATACAATCCTTGCAGATATACAGACTATAAAGACCCGTTTTGCAAACCTACAGGACCTCACTAATCACAATTTGCAAGTGTTTGGACAAACTACCCAGGATTTACGAGCCAGGATTGAGGTTCTAGAGGAACGAGTCCAGGCTCCTGCCATAACCCCGAGTTCTGGGATTCCCAAGTTACCCCCTTTTCATTTTGGCGGTGAACGTGAGAAATTCAGGGGATTTATTAACCAATGCAATCTTTTTTTTTCTGCACATGCTTCACAATTTCCCACTGAACGATCTAAAGTGCTTACTATAATCATGTTGCTTACCAACAAGGCTTTGATGTGGGCAAACCCTCTGATTGAGACTGAGGATGAAAGTTTGGATCATCTTGATGCTTTCATTTCAGCCATGGGGCAGGTGTTTGATGACCCCAATCGAGGTGCAACAGCTGAAGCAGCCATGTTAACTTTGCGCCAAGGTAAGCGCTCAGTAGCCGAATATGCCTTGGATTTCAGGAGATGGGCCCTCGATACCACTTGGGACAGTTCCGCCAAAAAATCTATTTTTCGAAAAGGGTTGTCTCCACTGATTAAGGATGAACTTGCTCGTGCCGACCCTCCCACTGCGTTAGGTGACTTTATTAACTACTGCATCCGTATTGATGCTCGTCTGACTGAACGCAGGCAAGAGAGATGGTTCGAAAGTAATCGCACTAACCTTTTCCTACCTTCCTCCCCAGCTAAGGAACCTTTGAGTAGGATCACACGGGAACCTGAACCTGAACCCATGCAGGTGGACTCTTTACAAAGACGGGTTAGTGATGCGCGCAAAGAACATCGTTTAAAGGAAAATCTATGTTTCTACTGTGGTAAGTCAGGGCACTTCATTATAAACTGCCCCAGCCGTTCTCGTAAGACTACTGCAGCAGTCATTCACTGTGAGTGTTGCGAGAGGAGATCTGTCAGGTCCGAGCCTCAGGCTCCAGAGAGATCTGCAGCAACAGATATTGATTTCTCGGACTTAAACTCCGTCACTTCTGAGGACGATGACTGTGTAAACGCTGCAATTTTTCAAGTTTCCTCAGCGGTGTCCCAGCTGAGTTGTAAGAAAAACAATTCTCATTGCTTCCTTTCCATCAAACTCTGGGTTGACTCAGTCTGGGTGTCTAGCTCTGCTATGATCGACTCAGGGGCAAGTGGAAATTTTATGGATATCTCCTTTGCTCTGAAACAGGGGGTACGTTCAGTGAAGAAGGCTACTCCAGTACAGATGGAGACTATGGATGGCTCCCTGCTGACCTCTGGACCAGTGGATCAGGAAACGGAGCCTTTGAGGGTCCTTATGGGTAAAGATCATCAAGAGAAACTGTCCTTTATGCTTATCTCTTCTCCCCACTTTCCCATTATTCTAGGGCTACCATGGCTGCAGGCTCAGAACCCTACCATTAACTGGGAGACCAAGGAATTACACTTTACAGAGAAACAGATGAGTCCAGAAGTTTCAGCTTGCTCTGTTCCTAAAGGAACCATGTCAGTCCCTGAACTACCAGCTGTATACCAGGACTATGTGGATTTATGTGACAAGAAGAACGCTGACCAACTTCCCCCTCACCGTCCATATGATTGTCCAATTGAATTATTGCCTGGAGCAGAGATACCTTTTGGTAAGATCTACCCCTGGCGGGGCCCGAGCTAAAGGCTTTAAAGGATTACATAGACGAAAATCTAGCCAAGGGCTTCATACGCCCCTCTTCATCTCCTGCAGGTGCACCCATCTTCTTTGTGAAGAAGAAAGATGGATCTCTGAGACCCTGCGTAGACTATAGGGAACTCAATAAGGTTACTATTAGAAACCGTTATCCATTGCCTTTAATCCCTGAGTTATTGGAGAGAGTGCAGCATGCCAAAATTTTCTCTAAACTGGATCTCCGTGGGGCCTATAACTTGGTCCGTATTAGACCTGGGGATGAATGGAAGACTGCATTCAGGTCACGCTATGGACACTTTGAATATCTAGTTATGCCTTTTGGTCTGAGTACCGCCCCAGCCACTTTCCAACACTTGGTGAATGACATCTTCAGGGATCTCCTAGATACATTCGTGGTGATTTATTTGGATGATATTCTAATTTTTTCTAACTCCACAGAGGAACATCATGGACATGTGAGAATGGTCTTAGAACGTCTAAGACAAAACCATCTTTACATCAAACTTGAAAAGTGTGAATTCCATAGGACCGAAATTCAATTTCTGGGGTATGTACTGTCTACACAAGGAATTAGTATGGATGGAAGCAAGACCCAAGCCATCAAGGATTGGCCAATTCCTAGAAATGTGAAGGAGGTGCAGCGCTTCATCGGGTTTGCCAACTTCTATAGACGTTTCATTAGGAATTTCTCTGAGGTAGTGTCACCTATCACCCAACTTACCCAGAAAGAGTCTAGGTTCTCCTGGACCCCGCAAGCCCAGGAAGCATTTTCCCGTCTAAAGGATAAATTTACCACCGCACCTATCTTAGTACATCCCAACCCCGAACTTGCCTTCATAATAGAGGTGGATGCTTCAGACTGTGCCGTTGGAGCTATACTCTCTCAGAGAACAGGTGAGAAGAATGTCTTGCATCCCTGTGCCTTCTTTTCCCAGCAGTTGTCTTCGGCTGAGAGGAACTACGATGTGGGCAATAGAGAGTTGTTGGCCATTATTGCCGCCTTCAAAGAATGGAGACACCTTCTTCAGGGAGCTGCACAGCAAATAGTCGTCCTGACAGACCATCGTAACCTTGAATTTATCAGGTCGGCTAAGTGCCTGACTCCTCGCCAGGCTTGCTGGAATCTTTTCCTAAACCAATTTAATTTTGTAATTTCTTATAGGCCAGGATCGCGCAATGGAAAGGCTGATGCACTCTCTAGGATTCATTCAGCAGAGACGCGTCCACTTACTCCTCCTAAGACTATTCTTCCTGACTCTAGATTCCTGGGAGTGATTCATAATCAAGACCTACTTAAGGACATCAAGGAAGCATACCATGCGGATTCCTTGTTGGCACAACCCCCAAGGGACGTAAGTCTTGTCTTTAAGAATGGTGTGTGGATTCAGGGACAACGTCTGTATATACCTGAAACAGTCAGATTGAGAGTATTGCAACTCATCCACGATTCCAAGATAGCTGGGCATAGAGGAATTCTAAAGACACAGGAATTTCTTTCTCGTTTCTTTTGGTGGCCCACTTACAGGAAAGATGTTTTAAACTATGTCACTTCATGTGAAGTCTGTGCAAGATGCAAAACACCTCGCTCCTCACCAACTGGTCTGTTGCAACCCCTTCCCACCCCGTCCCGCCCGTGGGGATCCATTTCTATGGACTTCATTGTGGAGTTACCAACCTCTCAAGGGAAGAACACCATTCTAGTGGTGGTTGATCGTTTAACAAAGGCAGCTCATTTTATCCCTTGTGTCGGCTTAACACACTGCAAAACAGACATCAGATTTGATGATTAAGAATGTGTTTCGCTTACATGGAGTACCGGATGAGGTTATTTCGGATCGAGGGGTGCAATTCACTTCAAGGTTTTGGCAAAATTTCTGTGCCGCATTGGACATTAAAGTAAACCTTTCTTCTGCTTTTCATCCCCAGACTAATGGACAGACAGAACGAACCAATCAGACCCTGGAGCAGTATCTCCGCTGCTTTATCTGCCACCTACAGGATGATTGGGTGGATCTACTTCCACTGGCTGAGTTCTCTTATAGCAACTCTCAGAGCGCCTCCACTAAGCAGTCTCCTTTTTACTCCAATTTAGGTTATCATCCTAACATTCTTCCTCGATTTCCCATAGAAACGCCCTTGCCAGCAGTGGCTGAAAGAATCACGTCTTTACAAAAGAATATGGATCTCTAAAGGAAAATCTGGAATTGGCTCAGGAAAGGTACAAGAAGCAGCCAGATAATTTCGTAAACCTGCACCAGTCTTTCAAGGTAGGTCGTAAGGTTCTATGTATATATCCTGAAACTTCAGTTTGTTCGTCAGCCATATTTACTTTCTTCTTGCTGCAGCTATTCTGCCCTCAGTTCAAAAATGGAGTTTCCAGGCTTGCATGTTCCCGCCCTGATTCTCTCCTTGTGCTTCTTAAGCAGCCCAGCTGAGCAATCGTTGCTTCAGAATCTAGCCTGCAGTGAACCTGTGACTTGACTCCTGTAAGCCTTGGACCTTGTACTCCAGCTATTCCTACTGAGGAACTCTGAAGCACTTGTGGACTCTGAACCCTGCTCTTTGAAAGACCCACGTTTGCATGGACTTACGGTAACAGAGAAGAAGATCCTGAATCTGTATTGGAGAGTGATTGCTGAGCTTGGATTACTCTGGCCTGCTGTGTCTCCTGTTTCTGTGTCTGCAAACTGTGTGACTATTTCTGCCAACTTGTATGAAGTAATACAGGACTTTTCTATATCAAACCTGTGACTCCTGTGTTTTCATCGCACCCAAGCACAAGACGCTATATGAACTGTACTACATACATTACAAGATTCTGAAGCCAAAACGTTAGTGTCTGCTGGGTCTGGAAGGCTGTGTCTGCTGTACTGTGGATATCAGACGTCCGGTTGTACTTTCTGTGATGACAATGGTTGTGACTTCTCACAACCATTCCAGGTGAGCAATTCCCTTAAGTTTTTTCTTTTTGCAGTGTTACCACAGGTAAACACTATTGTTTTTTTTTTTTTCCTTTCTTTTCTCTTTTTTGTCTGCTGTAACTCTGGATATCAGATGTCTGGTTGAAACTTTCTGTGATGATAGTGGTTGTGACTTCTCACAACCATTCCAGGTGAGCAGTTCCCTTAATTTTTTTTTCTCTCTGCAGTGTTGCCACAGGTGAACACTATTGTTTTTTTTCTCTCCTCTTCTTCCAGTAATCCTGTCTTAAAAGATCTGGAAAATGGAGGCCCGCATAAAGGAACTTTGCGGAGTGACTGATAATATCCTTGCAGATTTGCAGAATATAAAGACCCGTTTTACAAATCTACAGGACCTCAATAATCACAATTTGCAAGTGGTTGGACAGACTACCCAGGATTTGCGAGCCAGGATTGAGGTTCTAGAGGGGCGAGTCCAGGCTCCTGCCGTAGCCCCGAGTGCTGGGATTCCCAAGTTGCCCCCTTTTCGTTTTGGCGGTGAACGTGAGAAATTCAGGGGATTTATTAATCAATGCAATCTTTTTTTTTCTGCACATGCTTCACAATTTCCCACTGAACGATCTAAGGTGCTTACTATAATTATGTTGCTTACCAACAAGGCTTTAATGTGGGCAAACCCTCTGATTGAGACTGAGGATGATTGTTTGAATCACCTTGATGATTTTATTTCAGCCATGGGGCAGGTGTTTGATGACCCCAATCGAGGTGCAACAGCTGAAGCAGCCATGTTAGCTTTGCGCCAAGGTAAGCACTCGGTAGCTGAATATGCCTTGGATTTCAGGAGATGGGCCTTGATACCACCTGGGACAGTTCCGCCAAAAAATCTATTTTTCGAAAGGGGTTATCTCCACTGATTAAGGATGAACTTGCTCGTGCCGACCCTCCCACTGCGTTAGGTGACTTTATTAACTACTGCATCCGTATTGATACTCGTCTGACTGAACGCAGGCAAGAGAGATGGTTCGAAAGCAATCGTACTAACCTTTTCCTACCTTCCTCTCCAGCTAAGGAACCTTTGAGTGGGATTACACGGGAACCTGAACCTGAACCCATGCAGGTAGACTCTTTACAACGACGGGTTAGTGATGCACGCAAGGAACATCGTTTTAAGGAGAATCTATGTTTCTATTGTGGTAAGTCAGGGCACTTCATTATAAACTGCCCCAGCCGTTCTCGTAAGACTACTGCAGCACTCATTCATTGTGAGTGTTGCGAGAGGGGATCTGTCAGGTCCGAGCCTCAGGCTCCAGAGAGATCTGCAGCAACAGATCTTGATTTCTCGGACTTAAACTCCGTTACCTCTGAGGACGTTGACTGTGTAAACGCTGCCATTTTTCAAGTTTCCTCAGCGGTGTCCCAGCTGAGTTGTAAGAAAAACAATTCTCATTGCTTTCTTTCCATCAAACTCTGGGTTGACTCAGCTTGGGTGTCTAGCTCTGCTATGATCGACTCAGGGGCAAGTGGAAATTTTATGGATGTCTCCTTTGCTCTGAAACAGGGAATACGTTCAGTGAAGAAGGCTACTCCAGTACAGATGGAAACTGTGGATGGCTCCCTGCTGACCTCTGGACCAGTGGATCAGGAAACAGAGCCTTTGAGGGTTCTTATGGGTAAAGATCATCAAGAGAAACTGTCCTTTATGCTTATCTCTTCTCCCCACTTTCCCATTATTCTAGGGCTACCATGGCTGCAGGCTCAGAATCCTACCATTAACTGGGAGACCAAGGAATTACACTTTCCAGAGAAACAGATGAGTCCAAAAGTTTCAGCTTGCTCTGTTCCTAAAGGAATCATGTCAGTCCCTGAACTACCAGCTGTATACCAGGACTATGTGGATTTATGTGACAAGAAGAACACTGACCAGCTTCCTCCTCACCGTCCATATGATTGTCCAATTGAATTATTGCCTGGAGCAGAGATACCTTTTGGTAAGATCTACCCCTGGCGGGGCCCGAGCTAAAGGCTTTAAAGGATTACATAGATGAAAATGTAGCCAAGGGCTTCATACGCCCCTCTTCATCTCCTGCAGGTGCACCCATCTTCTTTGTAAAGAAGAAAAATGGATCTCTGAGACCATGCGTAGACTATAGGGAACTCAATAAGGTTACTATTAGAAACCGTTATCCATTGCCTTTAATCCCTGAGTTATTGGAAGAGTGCGACATGCCAAAATTTTTTCTAAACTAGATCTTCGTGGGGCCTATAACTTAGTCCGTATTAGACCTGGGGATGAATGGAAGACTGCATTCAGGTCACGCTATGGACACTTTGAATATCTAGTTATGCCTTTTGGTCTGAGTACCGCCCCAGCCACTTTCCAACACTTGGTGAATGACATCTTCAGGGATCTCCTAGATACATTCGTGGTAATTTATTTGGATGATATTCTAATTTTTTCTAACTCCACAGAGGAACATCATGGACATGTGAGAATGGTCTTGGAACGTCTAAGACAAAATCATCTTTACATCAAACTTGAAAAGTGTGAATTCCATAGGACCGAAATTCAATTTCTGGGGTATGTACTGTCTACACAAGGAATTAGTATGGATGGAAGCAAAACCCAAGCCATCAAGGATTGGCCAAGTCCTAGAAATGTGAAGGAGGTACAGCGCTTCATCGGGTTTGCCAACTTCTATAGACGTTTCATTAGAAATTTCTCTGAGGTAGTGTCACCTATCACTCAACTTACCCGGAAAGAGTCTAGGTTTTCCTGGACTCCCCAAGCCCAGGAAGCATTTTCCCGTCTAAAAGATAAATTTACCACTGCACCTATCCTAGTACATCCCAACCCCGAGCTTGCCTTCATAATAGAGGTGGATGCTTCAGACTGTGCCGTTGGAGCTATACTCTCTCAGAGAACAGGTGAGAAGAATGTCTTGCATCCCTGTGCCTTCTTTTCCCAGCAGTTGTCTTCGGCTGAGAGGAACTACGATGTGGGCAATAGAGAGTTGTTGGCCATTATTGCCGCCTTCAAAGAATGGAGACACCTTCTTCAGGGAGCTGCACAGCAAATAGTCGTCCTGACAGACCATCGTAACCTTGAGTTTATCAGGTCGGCTAAGTGCCTGACTCCTCGCCAGGCTCGCTGGAATCTTTTCTTAAACCAATTTAATTTTATCATCTCTTATAGACCAGGATCGCGCAATGGAAAGGCTGATGCACTCTCTAGGATTTACTCAGCAGAGACACGTCCAATTACTCCTCCTAAGACTATTCTTCCTGACTCTAGATTCCTAGGAGTAATTCATAATCAAGACCTACTTAAGGACATCAAGGAAGCATACCATGTGGATTCCTTTTTGGCACAACCCCCAAGGGACGTAAGTCTTGTCTTTAAGAATGGTGTGTGGATTCAGGGACAACGTCTGTATATTCCTGAAACAGTCAGATTAAGAGTATTGCAACTCATTCACGATTCCAAGATAGCTGGGCATAGAGGAATTCTAAAGACACAGGAATTTCTTTCTCGTTTCTTTTGGTGGCCCACTTGCAGGAAGGATGTTTTGAATTATGTCACTTCATGTGAGGTCTGTGCAAGATGCAAAACACCTCGCTCCTCACCAACTGGTCTGTTACAGCCTCTTCCCACCCGTCCCGCCCGTGGGGATCCATTTCTATGGACTTCATTGTGGAGTTACCACCTCTCAGGGAAGAACACCATTCTAGTGGTGGTTGACCGTCTAACAAAGGCAGCTCATTTTATCCCTTGTGTCGGCTTACCCACTGCAAAACAAACATCAGATTTGATGATTAAGATGTGTTTCGCTTACATGGAGTACCGGATGAGGTTATTTCGGATCGAGGGGTGCAATTCACTTCTAGGTTTTGGCAAAATTTCTGTGCAGCATTGGACATTAAAGTAAACCTTTCTTCTGCTTTTCATCCCAGACTAATGGACAGACGAACGAACCAATCAAACCCTGGAGCAGTATCTCCGCTGCTTTATCTGCCACCTACAGGATGATTGGGTGGATCTACTTCCATTAGCTGAGTTCTCGTATAACAACTCTCAGAGTGCCTCCACTAAACAGTCTCCTTTTTACTCTAATCTAGGTTATCATCCTAACATTCTACCACGATTTCCCATAGAAACGCCTTTACCAGCAGTGGCTGAAAGAATCACGTCTTTACAGAAGAATATGGATCTTCATAAGGAAAATCTGGAATCGGCTCAAGAAAGGTACAAGAAAGCAGCAGATAAATTTCGTAAACCTGCACCAGCTTTCAAGGTAGGAGACTTGGTCTGGCTGTCAACCAGAATCTTAAGTTAAGGATTCCATCATCTAAGTTGGGACATAAGTACATTGGACCCTATAAAATCAGTAAAATTATAAGTGCCGTTGCTTGTCGTCTTCAACTGCCCAGAACTATGAGAATCCACCCTGTCTTTCATGTATCCTACTAAAGGCTGCGACACCCAATCTTTCCTGGAGTTCCTCTTTGCCTAGCCCAGTGCTAGTCGATGGTCAGGAAAATCTGTGTGGAAAGGATTTTAGATTCCAGGTTGTATAAAATCAGTTACAATATCTGATTAAATGGCAGGGCTACCCAGTGGAGGACAACTCATGGGAACCGGTCAATAACGTTAATGCTCCTCGCTTGCTCCGTCAGTTTCATCAGAGGTACCCACACAAGCCTGGTCTGAGGTCATCCGGAGGTTGTCCTTAAGGGGGGAGTAATGTAAGGTTCTATGTATATATTCCTGAAACTCAGTTTGTTCGTCAGCCATTTTACTTTCTGTCTTGCTGCAGCTATCTTGCCCTCAGTCAAAATGGAGTTTCCAGCTTGCATGTTCCCGCCCTGATTCTCTCCTTTGCTTCTTAAGCAGCCACAGCTGAGCAATCAGTGCTTCAGAATCTAGCCTGCAGTGAACCTGTGACTTGACTCCTGTAAGCCTTGGACCTTGTACTCCAGCTATTCCTACTGAGGAACTCTGAAGCACTTGTGGACTCTGAACCCTGCTCTTTGAAAGACCCACGTTTGCATGGACTTACGGTAACAGAGAAGAAGATCCTGAATCTGTATTGGAGAGTGATTGCTGAGCTTGGATTACTCTGGCCTGCTGTGTCTCCTGTTTCTGTGTCTGCAAACTGTGTGACTATTTCTGCCAACTTGTATGAAGTAATACAGGACTTTTCTATATCAAACCTGTGACTCCTGTGTTTTCATCGCACCCAAGCACAAGACGCTATATGAACTGTACTACATACATTACAGTAGGAGACTTGGTCTGGCTGTCAACCAGAAATCTTAAGTTAAGGATTCCATCGTCTAAGTTGGGACATAAGTACATTGGACCCTATAAAATCAGTAAAATTATAAGTGCCGTTGCTTGTCGTCTTCAACTGCCCAGAACTATGAGAATCCACCCTGTCTTTCATGTATCCCTACTAAAGGCTGCAACACCCAATACGTTTCCTGGACGTTCTTCTCCTTGCCCTGACCCAGTGCTAGTCGATGGTCAGGAAGAATTTGTGGTGGAAAGGATTTTAGATTCCAGGTTGTACAGAAATCAGTTACAATATTTGATTAAATGGCAGGGCTACCCAGTGGAGGACAACTCATGGGAACCAGTCAATAACGTTAATGCTCCTCGCTTGCTCCGCCAGTTTCATCAGAGGTACCCAGACAAGCCTGGTCTGAGGTCATCCAGAGGTTGTCCCTAAGGGGGGAGTAATGTAAGGTTCTTTGTACATGTTTCTTGAAACTCAGTTTGTTCGTCAGCCATTTTGCTTTCTGTCTTGCTGCAGCTATCTTGCCCTCAGTCAATATGGAGTTTCCAGCTTTCATGTTCCCGCCCTGATTCTCTCCCTCTTGCTTCTTAAGCAGCCTCAGCTGAGCAATCAGTGCTTCAGAATCAAGCCTGCAGTGAGCCTGTGACCTGACTCCTGGAAAACCTTGGACTTTGTACTCCAGCTATTTCCTACTGAGGAACTTTGGAACACTTGTGGACTCTGGAAACCTGCTATTTGATAAATCCAAGTTTGCATGGAATTACGGTAACAGAGAAGAGATCCTGAACCTGTTGTGGAGAGTTATTGCTGAGCTTAAGTTACTCTGGCCTGCTGTGTCTCCTGCTTCTGTACCTGCAAACTGTGTGACCATTTTTGCCACTTGTATGAAGTAATACAAGTCCTTCTATATCAAACCTGTGTCTCATGTGTTTTCCTCGCACCCAAGCACAAGACGCTATATGAACTGTACACCATACATTACACTCTGCTAATGAGACATGGCACCCTCAAACCATTTCAGCAAAATCTGAGCTTTGCACTATGCCTCAAAATTAGTTTTTCGACCACATATGGGGTATCGATGTACTCAGGAGAAATTGCACAACAAATTTTATGGTCCAGTTTCTTCTGTTACCCTTGTGAAAATAAAAAAATTGGGGCTAAAAAAACATTTTGTGGGAAAAGTTGATTTTTTTATTTTCACAGCTCGTTATAAAATTCTGTGAATCACCTGGAAGTTCAAAGTATATACTAAACAATCGCACATCTTAATAAGTTCAGTGAGGCGTGTCGTTTCCAAAATGGGGTCATTTGTGGGTGGTTTACACTGTTTATGCACATCAGGGGCTTTCCAAACACGACATGGCGTACACTAATGATTTCAGCCAATTTTGAATTCAAAAAGTCAAATGGCACTCCTTCCCATCCGATCTCTGCTGTACGATCAAACAGTAGTTTTCCTTCACAAATGGGATATCATCGTACTTAGGAGAAGTTGCACAACAAATTGTACAGTTCATTTTCTCCTACTACCACTGTAAAAATGCTACATTTGGGGCTAAAACAACATTTTTGTGGGAAAAATATGATTATTCATATTTTCGGCTCAACGTTATAAACTTCTGTGAAGCACCTGGTGCTTCAAGGTGCTCATCACACATCTAGGTAAATTCTTTGAGGGGTCTAGTTTCAAAAATGGGGTCAATTGTGGGTGGTTTCCACTGTTTGTGCACATCAAGGGGGCTCTCTTAACACGACATGGTGTCCGCTCTCGATTCCAGCCTTTTGTTTAAAAAATTTAATCGTGCTTCTTTCCTGCCTAATCCTCCCATGTGCCCAAATTGTAGTTTTCCACCAGATATCAGCATACTCAGGAAAAATTGCACAACAAATGTTGTGGTCAAATTTTTCCTGATACCCTTCTGAACATAAAAAATTTGGGGCTAAAGCAAACTTTTTTGGGGAAAAAATTTACTTTTTTAATTTTCAGGGCTCTACATTATAAACTTCTGTGAAGCACCTGGGGGTTCAAGGTGCTCACCATGCATCTAGATACATTCCTTGAGGGGTCTAGTTTCCCAAATGGAGTTACGTTTGAGGAGTTTCCACTGTATATGCACATCAGGGACTCTCCAAATGTGACATGACGTGCGCATTTGATTCCAGGCATTTTTGTGTTCAAAAAAGTCAAATGCTACTCCTTCCGTTCCTAGCCCTGCCATGCCAGGAAGTCTGTGTTACTGTTCGGGTTCGGCCCACCGAACACCGGATGTTTGTCACGCTGTCATGTGCATGACAGCACGGCAAACACCACTTCTGATTGGCGGTAAAATTTTCACCGCCGGTAAGACAGCTGCGGTTCCCCCGCTGTTAAAAACAGCGTAAGTGCGCAGCTGTGAGTGGAGGTATAAAGTTAACCTCTAGTCATTGTTGTCGGCTGATGGGACTACTGCGCTCATCACCGACGCCTGCTGCTGCCAATAACAGTGAGAGCAGGAGTGGCTGATGGGAGTATTCATCAGCCGACGCTGCGCTGCAATTAAATAATTTAAAAAAAATTGTGAGTTTCCCTGTATTTTTAATAACTAGCCAGGCAAAACTCACTGCTGGCGGCTGCAACACTCAGCTGTCAGTGTTAGCAAGGCTGGTTATCAATAATAGAGGGGTCCCCATGCCGTATTTTTTTTTAAAAACCAACAGAGCCACCAACAGCAATACTAAGGAAAGTGTTATGCTTCGGGAGCTGAGGAGAAACTGCAAAAAATAGCCAAAGTAGCAATACACCAGAGAGGCTGGAAACTATTGGATTGCAGTAACCTAAACTAACCGCCACACTAGAAGTAGCCGTGGAGCGTACCTACGGTGATCCTAGACGCCTCGTCACAGCCGGAGAGATAACTACACCTAAAGGCAGAAAGATGAAAGCTATCTGCCCCGGAGCAGAATCCCCAAAGAAATAGGAAGCCCCCGAACATGTAATGGCGGTTAGACAAGAAGAAAACACGGACACAGACAGAAAATAGAATGAGCAAATGCTGGGGCCCAATCTGTCTAGATAGAAAAGTATAGGAAAGAATTCTGACTGCAACCCAAAAAAAACCTTGACAAAAATAGCAACACTTCTTATTAACAAAAAACCTGAGATCACACGATCTCTACCACCTAAATCAGATCTCTGGTGTAACACAAAGCAACACAGCAAATAAACACAAAATGAGCACAATTGCAGCGCAAGACCCCAAAAGGGGACCAGGCTGAAGTCTACTGCTAAGCAGCAAACCAACAAGGAAAATCCAACCAGAGGAAAAAAAAACAGCAAATCACTTATCTGAATGAGAGCAGGAATGCAAGCTGAGCTCCAAGCAAGACCAGGAAGAACAATTGATTACCGGCAAGGCTGAAGGGAGTTCAGGTCACTTATATAAGACCATGCAGAGCCAGCTGAAAACCATTCAGCAATCAGTTCATTACCCTCAGCAACCACCGGAGGGAGCCCCAGCTCAGAAGTCACCTCCAGAGTATTCAAAACACTTCTGATTCCAAAAATGCTGAGACCACACAATCTCGCCCCTGCTATATCAGGACTCTGGTGTGAACAAGCAGCTACCCAGGAGCCACTAAAATAACAGGGACAGAGCAAATGAACAGAAATAAATGAGAAACAGAGACCAGCGCAGGCCCCAGCAGTGGGACCCGGCTGACCTCACTCAGAAGGGCAGCAAAAACAAAGAAAAGCAAAACCACAGAAGCAAGCAGAAAATAACTTATCTGAATGTTCGCAGGAGAAAGCAGAAAACCAGCTGACTTCCAAACTGGACCAGGAAGAGAAACTGATCACCGGCGAGGATCATGGGAAAGTTACTCCCTTTAATCCCCCAGTCATGACTCGCAGATTACCAATCGTCAGCAGCTGAAAGGTCTCTGTCAGTCAAGACTGGTTCATTAATATCAACAGCCACCAGAGGGAGCCCCAACTCAGAATCCAGAGAATTCACAACACTTCCCAATTGATTATATTTACATGCCCCTTCCTCCCCAATTCATTATGTCATGTCTTTTCCCTCTTACTCCCCCACCGTCTATTCATTATCAAATGCCCTCACCCACATTCAATACATTATTTACTCTCCCCACCTTCAATTTATCTTTACTTACTGCCACACCCCCAAATCATCATTTGTTGTCCACCCTCACCCTCAATTCATCATTTGCAGTCACCCGTCCCTCACGTGCAATTCATCATTTGCAGTCCCCCGTCACTCATCCTCAATTCATAATTTACTGTCCCCTGTCCTCCACCATCAGTTCATCATTTACAGGAATGCTTGGTCAAGCCAATACTTCCAGTCTACGGGGGGTGTCAAAAGAGATAGTTTCTCTTTGTTTAGATGCCTTATGTAGATCATATCCATGTCCCCTATTCATTAGGGTCGATGCTCGTGTACTAGTTATGCTCCAACGGTCCTTCCATTGCGATGATAGTTGCCCTGTACCCCCCTCACTTCATCATTTGCAGTCCTCTCCTCACTTCATTATTTGCAGTCCATGCTCACTTAATCATTTGTAGTCCCACTCACGGCATCATTTGCAGCCCTCCTCCCCCCCTCACTTCATCATTTGCAGTCCACCTCCCCCACTCACTTCACCATTTGCATACCCCTCCCCCTCTCACTTCATCATTTGCAGTCCACCTCCCCCCACTCACTTCATAATTTGCAGCCCCCTCTTCCACTCCATCATTTGCAATTCTCCATTTCATAATTTGAACTCCCCCTCTCACTTCATTTGCAGTCCACTTTCCTCCACTCACTTCATTTGCTGTCCCCCTCCCCCACTCACTTCATCATTTGCAGCCCCTCTCCCCACTCACTTCATCATTTGCAGTCCATCTCCCCCACTCACTTCATCATTTGCAGCCCCTCTAGCCCCACTCAATTCATTTTCAGCCCCCTCCCCCACTTCATTTCCAGTCCCCCTCACCTCACTCACTTTATCATTTGTAGTCCCCCTCCCTCCCCCACTCACTTCATCATTTTTAGTCCCCTTCCCACTCTCAATTCATTTGTAGTCCACCTCCCTCCACTCACTTGATTTGCAGTCCCACTCACTTCATCATTTGCAGTCCCCCTATCCCCACTTTATAATTTGCAGTCCCCCTCCCCCACTCATGTCATCGTTTGCAGTCCCTTCCCCACTTCATCATTTTCAGTCCCCCTCCTCCCACTTACTTCATCATTTGCAGTCCCCCTCCCCCACTCGCTTCATCATTTGCTGTCCCCCACTTCATCATTTGCAGTCCCTCCCCCCCACGAACTTCAACATTTTCTTTGCCCCTCCCCCACTCACTTCATCATTTGCAGTTCCCCTCCCCACTTCATCATTTGCAGTGCCCCGATAATCCATTTAATTCATTTTATATAGAAAAAAAAACATTTTTCATACTTACCTCACTGACGATCTTTTGCAGGTGCAGCTCTGTTTTTGGTATTCTCGTACATGATGGTGTGCATGCGATGATGTCATCAAATATGAGGAGCACCCGCCAGGGCAGTGGGGATACTCGGTACTGGGCCGCTTCTTAAAGGGGCAGTGTCACGGGAGCAGTGACCCGGTCCGTGGCCCTGGGCGTCCAATAAAAGGGGAGATGATAAAAAGGGATAATAAAGAGTTTGTAATAAAGTGTTCGTGACGCCACCTGTGGTGCTCGGCAATAAAGATGTTAGCCGACGCTGCAGATTCAGTCCACTGGGACAGTTGTTGATGCAGTAGAGTTGGATCAGCTCTCCACAGGCAGAGCTATATCCCAGGGCAGTAAGGATATTAAAGGTAATGTTGGAGGTGAGTGTAGTGCAGGGCAGGTGATGCAGGAAAGATTCAGAAGACACAGCAGAGTGCAGTTTCCTTTACCTTTTACTGAGCAGTGCAGGTACAGTCCGGGGCCCAGGTTACAGATGGTTCTGGAGTCGGTCAGCCTGAAAGCAATTTGGGAATCTCCTAAGTCAGGTGGGTATTGAGGCCTCCTTTCTAGCGCTATTCTGTGAGGTACTTGCTGTGGTAAACTCTATTCTAGTTCCTCTATCTGTCTGCTACTTAGGTAGTACTCCACTTGCATGTCAGTCAGCTGTAGCCTACTTCAGGGATCGCTCCTATCTGGCGTCTGCGGCTCACATGTGCTGCTGTGTCGTCGAGTATCAGTTGTGGACAGAGGATCTGCGGTCTTCTACCCTCCGGATTCTGCTGCTGGGGCTTTAGTACCCACACAGCCTCGGGCTCTGGTGCCCGGTCTCTGGCGCTTAAGCCTGGGGTGAGCTCAGCTACTGCTCCTAACTCCAAGACCTCTCCACACGTCCTCTCTCCACCCTGTTCAGTCTCTAACTCAACACTAACTTCCTGCTTCTGACCACAGAGAGCAGCTCCCCTGAAGTCGGGTTAGAGCTCCCTCCTGCTGGTCTGGAGCAGGAACTGTGTTGTATGCTGGAACTACCTGATAAATGGATTCCTTCTCTGCTTCCAGGCATGACATCACTCCCCCCTGGAGGGAGGCAAGGCCACTGTGGCAACCGGACTCCTGGGGTGCAACATTTGCGCCGTCACCTGACCAGAAGTCCAGAAAAGGTGGAGGGAGATGGAGCTGGATCTCCACAGCCGCCCAGGTTAGATGGCTGTGGAGCTCCGGGAAAGCTCACAGCGCACAGCACTTTAATGTACCCCTCGGTGCTGCTGTTCACCAGGCCCCATGCATCAGTAAGAGCAGTAATGCCCTGATGGCGGCCCTGTCCACAGAGACAGGTAACTAATGACCTGCACACAGCAGCATCAGAATACAGCACTGATAACATGGTGGTTTGATACCAGAAAAATTATAGATCAGTATACCACACTGGTGACTATATATATGGAGGGGGACTAATCTGTACACAGCAGCATCGGTATACAGCACTGATAACATGGTATCTGATATCAGAAATATCTAGATCAGTATACAGCATTCTCAGTACACAGCATATAGGCTATATATGTGGAGCCCAGCTGTGACTGAATCCACATCTCCCAGAAGGGTGCACTGAAAGAGGATACCACTAGAGGTCATTATGCACATACACACACGTACAGCTACCCTAAAGTCCATCAGAGGGAGCTGTGTTAGGCATATAAAAAGAAGTTTAGTTTCAGTTTCTAGGGAGTCGTCTCTGAGTCTGAGACAGAGTCTGAGCAGCCATCTCAGAGAGCTCAGTCAGTCTGCAGAAAGTGACATGCAGAGCTGAGGAAGTGAGTCTGCAGGGCTATTCAGTTCCAAGTAAGTGGAGTCTAGTAAGAGTGAAAGAGAAGTCACTCCAGCCTAGTCAGAGCTGAAATTAGAAGTGTAGCTCTGTGGAAAGCGTGCCGACGCTTAAAGAGCGGCGAAGAGGCAGCCTACCAACTGCCAGCGTGTGTGATCGTGTAAGGATCCAGGTAAGCCAAAGGCGAGTGGAAGTTAATGAGACAAAGGGACCTTAATAGCCCGTCTCAGCAAGTATCACCGGACACCGGGGTCCGAGCCTATAGGGATCTCCACGACCCGTTAGGAGAACACCGGAGTTCCTGGAGGACTACAAGTCGAAGGAGTACCACAGAGCTGATACGTAGCAGGATCAGGAGGACAGAGTCTGGCAAGCAGGACGCTGTGAGCAGAGACTGTGTACTTTCAGTGAGAAGGTCCAATCACAAGATCAGCCAGGTGCCAGACGGAGACCAAGTTAGACCCAGCTACAAGCAGGTCACGACTTCACTACTAAAAGGCAGAGGTCAGGAGGCCATACACCTACCAGTGGAGGAATCTCGATGTGCATCCTTCACCCTACAGTACTCCGGGAAGTGCCTGCAACATCTACAGTAAAGGTACCAAACTGACTTATGTGTGTGTCTCCCTTAATTTCCCTGACTGCCGGGTCCCCATCTGTCCTGCATTCTTATACATCTATCTGCCTTGGAGGAATCAGCCTTACTTGTGGAAGGCTTAACATCTAGCTGCACATTATTAACCCTCCAGTGGATCTGCATAGCAGCGCTGGTCATTCTGATCAGATACCACAGGTGGCGTCACGACAAACTACATGAACATTCTATCATCCCCTGTAAATATCCCACATTTAAAGTGAGCGCCCAGGGCACAGACCGAGCGGTGCTACCCGTGACGTTTCCCATAGACATCAACGGTCTCGGTGCCGAGTACCCCATAACCCTGGTGTGTGCGGCTCATTCCTTGGCGTCATGAACAGGATTGCGTGCCCTGCAGCAACGGAGTAACTTGTGCCCGTTGCCACCGGGTACTGTGTACCTCACTAAAAGACTGTGTTTTGAAGGTGGTGAAGATTTCCCGCCATTTGCCCGCCATTGCCCGCCAATTACAGCGCCACGGCGCGAAAACTAGTGGGCGTACCTGCAAAAGTGCGTTGAGTCCTGGACACGCCCCCAACGCTGACGCGGCGGCAGGTCCTGTGAAGAGCTACAGTGAACGCTCTGACGTCAGAGCGCCAGCGACGCAGGTCCTTCTACACACCCCTATGCCCTGCGGAGCTGCAGCCTTCAGAGAAGGTAGACTACGATTAACTAGGGGGGCGCAGACATGTCGCAGCAGCAAGCCGACAGCGCGGCCCAGGCCGACGGCCTTAATGACTTACCCCTCGGCGCTGCCGCACAGGCTGGAAATGCTGGCCCCTCACCTGGTCCTGTGGCCCCAATAGTACCGCTGACGCTGCCATACATGCCTGGAGCAAAGTGGCTCTCTCAGTACAGCGGCAAGCCAGACACCCTGTCAGGGTTCAAGCGGAAAATATGCAGCATAATGGACATGTACCCTATGACAGAAAAGCAGAGAGCTGCAGTGGTAGTGGGACAATTAACTGGTGCTGCCGAGAGAGAAGTAGAGACTTGGACAGCTGCAGACCAGGAATCAGTGCATGCAATTTTCTTAAAGCTGCAGGCTATCTTTGAGGACCGCACTGAAACAGATCTCCGGATGATATTTTACCGATGCTCCAGAAACCAGATGACAGCATTAGGGACTATACCTGCCGAATACAAGGGTCCCTGCGAGCACTCAAACAAGTTAACCCCATGAGTGTCTCCAACGAAAATAAAATGTTGAAGGAACAATTTGTACGGGGACTGAGGTCCCAAGCTGAATGCCGGACTGTGCACTGGTGGTCCTTGGATCATCCTGATGCTACTTTTGATGCTCTCAAGGACATGGCTATAAAAGGACTGCGTCCCCTGGAAACACCCGAGATGGCAACCCAGTGTCACCCGAGTGACGCCACTCTAAAGCCAGCAGCATCCACCTTTTCCCCGCTGGTGGCGAAGCCAAAACGCAGGTGGCGCCCCCTACTGAGCTGGACTGTTTGCGCTCAGAAGTGCACCAGTTAACCAAAAACCTGGCCACTGTAATGAGTGCCCTGCGACTGCCGACGGAGGAAGAAGGAAAGATCCTGCTAGCTGACTGCCCAGAGGATGTCCCTTGGATGCGCCAGAGGAGAGGGAGGACAACGCCATCCCCAGGAAGGACCCGCGACCAGCATCATCCCCGCCGAGAGATCATCTGCTACCGCTGCCACAGAGAAGGTCACCCAGCACGTCGGTGTCCTTTAAACGAGCAAATCCTGGGTCCGAGGGCCAACACCCAGGAATAGACTCCTCAGGCCCCTCAGACTGGAACCGCAGGTTCGTGGGAGGAAGACCTTTCCTGTCCATCATACTGGACGGGATCGCAATCCCTGCCCTGCTGGACACTGGATCTCAGGTAACCGTCATACCTGATGTTCTCTACAATAGATACTGGTCCAGTGACGGTCTCCAACCCCCAAACCCTGACTTGCTGTATACGCCTCTAATGGCCTCCCTCTTGACTTATTGGGGGCTAAAAATGTAGATGTAAAAGTGGGGAGAGTAGAGCTAAAGAATCAGGGACTTCTTGTGGTAAAGACTGTTAATGAGGAAAATGGGTTGAATGTGGTTTTAGGCACTAACATTATTAGTAACTGTTTGGAGGAGGTTGTGTTTTTACTCCGACAGCTCGCCGAAATTGCCAGACCAAAGCAAAAGGGAGTGATCCGGAAGGAGATTCGGACCCTGATGTGCCAGCAACAAGTGAAACTGACCGGTGGTGAGATTGGTAATGTACGGGTAACAGACCCGAACCCCATTGTGATACCCCCTATGAGTGAAATGCTTATTTGGTGTAGAGCAGCAATAGGTCTGAGAGGACAGAACTACCAAGCAGTAGTAGAGCCCCATTGTTCAGAACACAGACCTACACTCTTGACTGCCAGAGGGGTAGTGGATGTACATAATGGGAGGGTGCCAGTGCGTCTTCTCAACTGGGGAGAGGATGAAGTCAAATTACCACGTTATGCCACTGTTGCTAAGTTACATGCTGTGGATAATAACTCCATTCACCCGACGGAGCCCTTAACCTCCCCACAACCAGTGGAGGATAACGGTCCGACCACCCAGGTGGAGGATTGGTGTCAGCAGCTCCATGTTGGGACAGACACCACTCCAGCCCACCAGAAACAAGGAGTATATCGAGTATTCAGGAGTATGCACAGGTGTTCAGCAAACACCCACTCGACTTTGGGAAAATTAAAGGGGTTCAGCATCACATCCCCACAGGCAATCATCATCCCATTAAAGAACGGTACAGGCCTATACCTCCAGCACACTACCAGAAAGCCAAGGAAATGTTGCGTGATATGAAGGAAGCAGGGGTGATAAGGGATAGTTGTAGTCCCTGGGCAGCACCTCTAGTCTTAGTCAGGAAAAAGGATGGAAGCATGAGAATGTGTGTAGATTACAGACAAATAAATCGCATTACACATAAAGATGCATACCCTTTACCACGCATTGAAGAATCCTTAGCTGCCTTAAAAACTGCTAACTACTTTTCCACCCTTGACCTCACTAGTGGGTACTGGCAAGTAGCTGTGGCTGAGGAGGATCGGGAGAAGACGGCTTCTCACCACCCGATGGGACACTGCGAGTTTGACAGAATGCCGTTTGGACTCAGCAGTGCCCCTGGAACGTTCCAGAGGGTGATGGAGAGCTGCCTGGGACATCTTAACTTCGAAACTGTGTTGCTGTACCTGGAAGACGTCATCGTATACTCCAAAACGTATGAAGATCACTTGAAGCACCTGGCGGAGGTATTAGAGTCACTGTCCAAGTATGGGATGAAACTGAAGCCTTCAAAGTGCCATCTGCTTAAACAAAAGGTACAGTACCTGGGACATATTCTCAGCTCAGAAGGAGTAGCGCCAGACCCTGAGAAGATCACTGCCATCCAGAAATGGCCGGAGCCGAAAAATCTTAAGGAGGTGCGACAGTTCCTGGGACTGACCGGGTACTACCGGATGTTTGTGAAGGACTACACTAAGAAAGCAGCGCCTCTGCAAGACCTCCTGGTGGGACAGTCCCTCAAGAGCAGAAATTTCTCCATTTCACTGGGGTAAAGAACAGGCAGAAGCATTCAAGGAAATGAAGGAGATCCTGACAGGTGATGAGATCTAGCCTACCCTGATTACAGCCAGCCGTTCCTGCTGTATACTGATGCCAGCAATGAAGGATTGGGAGCAGTCCTCAGTCAGAAGCAAAATGGCCTGGAGAAAGTCATCGCCTATGCTAGCAGGAAGCTCCGCCCGACCGAGAGGAACCCAGAGAACTATAGCAGCTTCAAGTTGGAGTTCCTGGCACTGGTCTGGGCCATCACGGAGAGGTTTAAGCACTACCTAGCCTCCAGCAAGTTCACTGCCTACACCGATAACAACCCCTTGACGCATCTTGAAACAGCTAAGCTGGGAGCCATGGAACAACGATGGATGGCTCGACTGTCAAATTACCAATTCACAATCAAGTACCGAGCGGGCCGCAAGAATGCCAACGCTGATGCCCTATCCAGGATGCCTCATGAATCGGACACAGAGGAAGAAGTGGATGATCTGGAAGAGATCGAACTACCTGCCTTTCACAGGAATGGGATGATCCATGAGCAACAAGCCAGCAGGAGATCGCGTGGTAAGACGTTGAATCCTTTACCTCACCACAGCTGGTAGGAGACTCAGGACAGCGATCCAGTTGTCAGCCGAATCAAGGAGCTGATAACTCAAGAAGGTTCCTCCTTGGAGAAGGATGCGCCTCAACAAGCAAAGCAGCTGTGGAATGAGAGGAGCTGGTTGTTCATCTACCATGAGAAGCTGTGCAGGAGGTACGTCAACCCAAGGACTCATGAGATGGTATGGCACATAGTAGTTCCCAGAGCAGACGTCCAGATGGTGTTAGAAGCCTACCACGATCAAGCGGGACACTTTGGCTGGAAGAAGCTGGAGACCCTGTTGAAGTGTCGTTTCTACTGGTGGGAATGCGCAGCTCCATCGAGAGGTGGTGCCAGAACTGTGGACCCTGTGGCCTCAGAAGAAAGGACTACGGTAGTCAGAAGGCACCCCTGCAACCCATCAGGACGACTCGTCCCTTGGAGATTGTGGCCCTGGACCATGTCAAGTTGTCACCCAGCCGGTCAGGACATTCCTATTGCCCTGACTATGGTGGGACCACTACTCCAGGTTCCTGGTGGTCGCCCCTGTCAAAGATCTGACGGCAGAGACAGCAGCAAAGACGTTCCAAGCGTGTTTCTGCAGACCACACGGATATCCTGAGCAGTGCTAACTGACCAAGGCCCAGCCTTCGAGGCCGAATTATTCAAAGAGTTCTGTCACTTGTACGGGTGTAGGAAGATAAGAACCACACCGTACAACCCCAAACTAATGGTCTCTGTGAAAAGATGAATCACATCGTTATTGACCTACTGAAGACTGTACCACTTGAAAGAGAAATCGGTGGCCAGACTTACTACCTGACCTGGTAGACCTGTACAATCACATACCTGTGAGTTCCACCAACTGCACCCCAGCTTACCTCATGCGGGCAAGACCAGGAAAGCTGCCCATGGATCTGGAGCTTGGTGTTGTAGAACCGGAAGCAGATGTGACTACTGAAGACTGGGACACAAACAGACAGGAACAGTACAGGAAAGTACAAGCCTGCGTTGAAGAAAGTCTCAATCGAGTAAGGGATAAACAAGAAGATCGCTACAACAAAAGTGCGCCAGCTGAACCTTTCGCACCTGGTGAAGTCGTACTGAAAAGAAAGAGGAGGATACACAAACTTGACGATCAATGGGAAAGAGCGCCCTACATCATACAAAATTCAAGGTTTGACAACAAGAAAACGTGCATAATTAGCAAGGATGGAGGAAGAACGACTGCAACTGTATCCCGAGATCACTAAAGTTGTGTCCCGGACCCATTAAAGCTTCAGGAAAAAAGAACCTGTTGTTAATCAGGAAGAGCGTGATGAAGCAGTCATACATACAGACTTAGGAGATTTCCCCGCGGATTGGCCCAGAATTGGAGAAGCCGTAATCGTTCCCGTGCTTCAATTCTATCAACCACAAGAAGAACCTCTACATCCAGTTGCACCAGTTGTTGCAGTAGAGTCAGTACCAGCAGAACCTCAACAAGTGGAACCCCAAGAAGCGGAATCCCAAGAAGTTAAATCTCAGGAAGAAGGATCCCCTGCAGAAGTCGAGCCGGTTCACCCAGCTCACCGTGTGCTTGCCAGTCCAGTCGCGAGGTTAAGGCAATTCTATAATTCACTTTCACGCAGACCAACAGGGAAACTGCTACCTCACAGGTTACTGCACCACGTAGGTCAGTACGCACAACAAGGGGGCAAATACCTGTTAGGTACAGAGAGTAGGGCCTAACACATGTACATAATTATCAAGACCACTGTACATAAATGTATATATTTTTGCTTATACTATGCTTTTATTATATTGTTATTTATTAATCTGTTTTTCTCTTTTGATACTGAAACAAGTGAATGGACATTATTTTTTACTTGTTTTCTCTTCCCTTTTGAGCATCCTTTTCCAAAAGAGACTGGGACTTTTATGGTTGCTCAATTCCTCAATTCCTCATTGTGTTAATGTATATAGTTGTTTATTTACCGTTATGCAACCGTTCAAGAGTGCCTTACCTCCTGTAAAGGAAGAGTTATTTATACAATGTTTACTGTGACTGAATCCACATCTCCCAGAAGGGTGCACTGAAAGAGGATACCACTAGAGGTGATTATGCACATACACACACGTACAGCTACCCTAAAGACCATCAGAGGGAGCTGTGTTAGGCATATAAAAAGAAGTTTAGTTTCAGTTTCTAGGGAGTCGTCTCTGAGTCTGAGACAGAGTCTGAGCAGCCATCTCAGAGAGCTCAGTCAGTCTGCAGAAAGTGACATGCAGAGCTGAGGAAGTGAGTCTGCAGGGCTATTCAGTTCCAAGTAAGTGGAGTCTAGTAAGAGTGAAAGAGAAGTCACTCCAGCCTAGTCAGAGCTGAAATTAGAAGTGTAGCTCTGTGGAAAGCGTGCCGACGCTTAAAGAGCGGCGAAGAGGCAGCCTACCAACTGCCAGCGTGTGTGATCGTGTAAGGATCCAGGTAGGCCGAAGGCGAGTGGAAGTTAATGAGACAAAGGGACCTTAATAGCCCGTCTCAGCAAGTATCACCGGACACCGGGGTCCGAGCCTATAGGGATCTCCACGACCCGTTAGGAGAACACCGGAGTTCCTGGAGGACTACAAGTCGAAGGAGTACCACAGAGCGATACGTAGCAGGATCAGGAGGACAGAGTCTGGCAAGCAGGACGCTGTGAGCAGAGACTGTGTACTTTCAGTGAGAAGGTCCAATCACAAGATCAGCCAGGTGCCAGACGGAGACCAAGTTAGACCCAGCTACAAGCAGGTCACGACTTCACTACTAAAAGGCAGAGGTCAGGAGGCCATACACCTACCAGTGGAGGAATCTCGATGTGCATCCTTCACCCTACAGTACTCCGGGAAGTGCCTGCAACATCTACAGTAAAGGTACCAAACTGACTTATGTGTTGTCTCCCTTAATTTCCCTGACTGCCGGGTCCCCATCTGTCCTGCATTCTTATACATCTATCTGCCTTGGAGGAATCAGCCTACTTGTGGAAGGCTTAACATCTAGCTGCACATTATTAACCCTCCAGTGGATCTGCATAGCAGCGCTGGTCATTCTGATCAGATACCACAGGTGGCGTCACGACAAACTACATGAACATTCTATCATCCCCTGTAAATATCCCACATTTAAAGTGAGCGCCCAGGGCACGGACCGAGCTGTGCTACCCGTGACGTTTCCCATAGACATCAACGGGCTCGGTGCCGAGAACCCCATAACCCTGGTGTGTGCGGCTCATATACATGAAGGGGGACTAATAACCTGCACACAGCAACATCAATGACATGGTATCTGATGTCAGAAAGATCATAGATCAGTATACAGCATGTAGGCTATATTCATGGAGGAGGACTAATAACATGTATGCAGGATTAATGAGAACAGTATAATTTCCATACTGGCCCATCATCTATGTGATATGCCCTTGGCCCCAGGATGCTCCTCTCCCACAAGTGTCTGTATTATGTGTCATCCCTGCTACTCCATCTTGAGCAGAGTAAAATGACTGTCCTTGTTCTGCTTCTCCTGTCACACACTGCCCACAGTCACCATCATACCAGGACTATGAGACGCTGCATACATCACATGTGGGGTATAATACCATCAATATATGAGACGTCAGCCATGTCTGCAGTGTGAACACAGGAGTAGTAAGTGAGGCTATTAAATGAGGTAGATTAATGGAGTAGAACAATGTCTGAAGTAAAACTTCCTTTTGTATATGATGTAGATGACACTACATCAGTATGAGGTAGATAATGGAGGGGCACACAATGTCTGAGGTAAAAATATCCTCTGTATGTGAGGTAGATGACACTACACCATACATGAGGTGATGTGGAGGAGCACCCAATGCCTGAGACAAAACTTCTCTTTGTATGTGATGTAATGGCCCTACACTAGTGCATGAGGTTGAAAAAGGAGAAGCACACAATGTATAAAATAAAACTTTCTCTATATTTGAGTTACATGGCACTATATTAGCACATGATGTGTGAAGTGAAATTCTACAGTTCTGTGACGTAATAAACCCTGTATTATACTCCTTGAGCTTGTAAACATGTTTCTTCCATCTCTTCTGGTAGGAGACAGATACAAATTATCTCATCAGAGAAAACTAGAACTCTAGTGCCATCTATAGGAAGTAGCTACCCTAAAACTCTATATCGACTCTAACAAGCTTTGTCACATGAGCCAGAACCAGAATTCAATTTGCAGACACTGTGTCTCGGCCTACTATCCCTCATCAGTGCAAAGTGTGAGATCTGGTTTGGCTGGGTGAGAGGCATCTGACCGGATCCAAGGGGTAACGTGTTATGTTTTGGTAGCTGAGGAGGGCAGGAGCAAAAACCGCAAAGGCAGCCAAACACCAGAGAGGTTGGGATTCTAATAGGTTGCAGACCCCTAAACTAACCGCACAACTAGAAGCAGCCGTGGGACGTTCCTATGGTGCCCTAGACGCCTCATCACAGCCGGAGAGATTAGCTACTCCTGAAGATGGAAAGAGGAAAGCTAACTGCCCCGGAGTAGAGCGCCAAAGAAATAGGAAGCCCCCAAACATATAATGGCGGTTAGACAAGATGAAAACACGAACACAGAGAGAAAAGATTGAGCAAACGCTGAGGCCCAAACTGTCTAGATAGGATAGTACAGGAGAGAATACTGTCTGCAACCCAACAAAACCCTAGGAAAAACTCTAACACTTCTGATTCCAAAAATGCTGAGACCACACGGTCTCGACCACCTATATCAGATCTCTGGTGTGAATACACAGCTACCCAGCAGTAAAAAATCACAGGAACAGAGCAAATGAGCAAATACAAAAAGAGAACAGAGGCCAGCACAAGCCCCCAAAGGAGACCCGCTGAACTCAAAAGCAAGGCAGCAAAAAACAAGGAAAATCAAACCACAGAAAAAACCCAGAAAGTAACTTATCTGAATGATAGCAGGAGACAGCAGAAAAGCAAGCTGAATTCCAACCTAGACCAGGAAGAACAATTGATCACCGGGGAGGATCATGGGAGGTCAGCTCACTTATATTTGGCCAGTCCGTCCCACTTGATAACCATTCATCAATTGCAGGTGGTGGACTTTACTGTTCAACATGGGTGAGAGGTGTCTAACCAGGATCCAAGGGGTAATGTTTCTCCTTGTGGAGATTGACATGTCAAGCCTGACATACCAAGGTGAGGACTTTTAAGCCGCAATGTGGGACTGTAGTTCATGTCCTCTACCTCTCTGAAGAAACAATTTGAATATTTACCAGATGAATATTGCGACTTAAAAATCTTCTCACCTTGGTATGTTGGACTTGACATGTCATATCTGCAAGGAAAAATGGCACCCTTGGATTCTGGTCAGATGCCTCTCACTCAGCCAAACCAGATCTCACACTTTGCTGTTGTGAATGTGTTAGAAATGAATTCTGAGCAGAAGCTCCCTCTGGGGGTTACAAACAGTACTGAACCATACAGTGAGGATTGGCAATCAGGAATCACGGACTGGCTGTATATAAGGGAGGTTCCCTCCCATCATGGTTGCCGGTGATCAATTGTTCTTGTCTCAACGTTGTTTCCTGGTTCATTGGAAGCTTGCTGAGTCTTGCCTCTTCTCCTGCTCTCAGATAAGATATTTTCAGTTTTTTGCTTTTGTGCTTACCATTTGCATATTTCTCTACATTTTTGTGAGGTTAGCCAGGTTTCCCCCCCCCCGGGGGGCTTGGGCTCCTCTCAGTTCCTTTTGAGCCACTGTTATTTGTTCATTTGCCTTTTTCCAGTTTTTTCTGTGGCTGCGGCTTGGTTTTGTTACACCAGAGAACTAATTTAGGTGGTAGAGGTCGTGTGATCTCAGGTGTTTTTGCAATTAGTAGTGTTGGCAATTTTTAGGGGTTTTTTTGATTGCAGTAAGTATCCTTCCTATCCATTTCTGTCTAGGCAGATTGGGCCCCAACATTTGCTCATACTATTTTCTGTCTGTGTCTGTATTTCCTCTTGTCTAACCGCCATTACATGTTTGGGGGCTTCCTATGTTCTTTGGGGATCTGCTCTGGGGCAGATAGCTTTCCTCTTTCTATCTTTAGGTGTAGTTAACCTCTCAGGCTGTGACGAGGCGTCTAGGACCAACGTAGGAACGCTCCACAGCTGCCTTTAGTTGTGATGGTTAGTCAGGGTACTGCAATCCAGTAGATTCCAACCTCTCTGGTGTATTGCCGTTTTTGCCCGCTCTCAGCTACCGAATCATAACAGTATCACTGGCCAAACTGAAATTATATGGTACTCACAGAAGGGAAAAATAGTAAAAAAGGAAAAAAAAAAGGGGAGTTGTCAGATTTTTTTTTTTTTCTCTGTTTGTTGCATTTTTCCCTCTTTTTCTCTGGGTGATGAGGAGGAATTTTTTTTTTTCCAATGGAGTTTGAAGAGTTATCTGGCCGTGTGGATCAGCTTGCCACTGAAGTTCGGAGTATTGCTACCTATCTTGCAGGTTTGCCAGTTGTGGAACCTAGGATCCCCATGCCAGATTTGTTTTTGGGGGATCGAGCTAAATTTCTGAATTTCAAAAATAACTGTAAGTTGTTTTTTGCCTTAAAACCTAAGTCCTCAGGGAACGCAGCACAGCAGGTTCAAATTGTCATCTCTCTCCTGCG
>JARQOD010010021.1:0-28946 GCA_033576555.1 Oophaga sylvatica | reverse complement strand
AATCTTCAGCAGCATCATCTTTGTCATAAAATTATTCTTCATCTTCACCTTCTTTATCTTCTTCGTAAACTTCTTGTTATTCATCTTTTTGTTAACATTACTCATATTGTTCTTATTAAACTATTATTCTTCTTCATATTCTACATTTTCATCTTCTTCCTCTTCATCTTCTTCATCATATTCTTATTTGTGACAGAGATTCCTGTACTTGTAATCTGTCAAAGTATGAATTTTTCATCCTTCCGTTCTTGCTGTCACAAAAGATTTAAATTACAACAGTATTTGTCCGTGTTCAGTTTAGCCTGCAGCAGCAGGCAGTTTCCAGGGGCACCACGAGGAGGAACGGACTCACCCCCATACACTGCTTAGTCTTCTTCTGCTTAGAATTTAGAGCATATATTTTGCTCTTCATTTTGGTCTTATACTTCATGTTCTTCTGCTTTTTGATCTTCTGCTTATTGTTCTTCTGTCTCTTGTTCTGTATCTTGTAGTTTGTCGTAACCTTCTTTTTCCTGTTGGTGATCTTCTTCTGGGTAATCTTATATTTCTTCTTTGTGATGGTGTTCAGGCTGGTTGGCTTGATGCTCGTCGTCCTTGGGGTCGTCATCTTCTTCGGGGTGGTCTTTAGGGTCGTCTAACTTCCGAGAACCAGTTGACGTTACTGGAACCCGGACGGGTAGCATAAGGTACAAGAGCCAATGCAAGTAACGAGGACCAGCTGACTGTGCTGGAACCCGGAGGGGCAGCAGAAGGAAAAGAGCCAATGGCACAACCGAGGACCAGCTGACGTTACTGGGACACGGTTACTAAGCAGGAGGTACCTGTGCTCCAAAGCACTACCAAGGACCAGCAGACGTTGCTGGAACTCGGATACCGAGATCGAGGCACCTAGGCCAAAGGCACTGCGGAGAACCAGCTGACGGTACTGGAACCCGGACGGGTAGCAGAAGGTACAAGAGCCAATGCAAGTAACGAGGACCAGCTGACTGTGCTGGAACCCGGAGGGGCAGCAGAAGGAAAAGAGCCAATGGCACAACCGAGGACCAGCTGACGTTACTGGGACACAGTTACTAAGCAGGAGGTACCTGTGCTCCAAAGCACTACCAAGGACCAGCAGACGTTGCTGGAACTCGGATACCGAGATCGAGGCACCTAGGCCAAAGGCACTGCGGAGAACCAGCTGACGGTACTGGAACCCGGACGGGTAGCAGAAGGTACAAGAGCCAATGCAAGTAACGAGGACCAGCTGACTGTGCTGGAACCCGGAGGGGCAGCAGAAGGAAAAGAGCCAATGGCACAACCGAGAACCAGCTGACGTTACTGGGACACGGTTACTAAGCAGGAGGTACCTGTGCTCCAAAGCACTACCAAGGACCAGCAGACGTTGCTGGAACTCGGATACTGAGATGGAGGCACCTAGGCCAAAGGCACTGTGGAGAACCAGCTGACGGTACTGGAACGTGGACGGGTACCATAAGGCACCCATGAAAATGTAAGTTGACAGTCCGCAAGCCGTTGTAATGTGTGTAGTACAGTTCATATAGCGTCTTGTGCTTGGGTGCGATGAAAACACAGGAGTCACAGGTTTGATATAGAAAGTCTTGTATTACTTCATACAAGTTGGCAAAAATAGTCACACAGTTTGCGGACACAGAAGCAGGAGACACAGCAGGCCAGAGTAATCTAAGCTCAGCAATCACTCTCCACAACAGGTTCAGGATCTTCTTCTCTGTTACCGTAAGTCCATGCAAACGTGGGTCTTTCAAAGAGCAGGGTTCAGAGTCCACAAGTGCTTCAGAGTTCCTCAGTAGGAATAGCTGGAGTACAAGGTCCAAGGCTTCAGGAGTCAGGTCACATGTTCACTGCAGGCTAGATTCTGAAGCACTGATTGCTCAGCTGTGGCTGCTTAAGAAGCAAAAGGAGAGAATCAGGGCGGGAACATGCAAGCTGGAAACTCCATTTTGACTGAGGGCAAGATAGCTGCAGCAAGACAGAAAGTAAAATGGCTGACGAACAAACTGAGTTTCAGGAACATGTACACAGAACCTTACATTACTCCCCCCTTAGGGACAACCTCCGGATGACCTCAGACCAGGCTTGTGTGGGTACCTCTGATGAAACTGACGGAGCAAGCGAGGAGCATTAACGTTATTGACTGGTTCCCATGAGTTGTCCTCCACTGGGTAGCCCTGCCATTTAATCAGAATTGTAACTGATTTCTATACAACCTGGAATCTAAAATCCTTTCCACCACAAATTCTTCCTGACCATCGACTAGCACTGGGTCAGGGCAAGGAGAAGAACGTCCAGGAAACGTATTGGGTGTCGCAGCCTTTAGTAGGGATACATGAAAGACAGGGTGGATTCTCATAGTTCTGGGCAGTTGAAGACGACAAGCAACGGCACTTATAATTTTACTGATTTTATAGGGTCCAATGTACTTATGTCCCAACTTAGACGATGGAATCCTTAACTTAAGATTTCTGGTTGACAGCCAGACCAAGTCTCCTACCTTGAAAGCTGGTGCAGGTTTACGAAATTTATCTGCTGCTTTCTTGTACCTTTCCTGAGCCGATTCCAGATTCTCCTTTAGAAGATCCATATTCTTCTGTAAAGACGTGATTCTTTCAGCCACTGCTGGTAAAGGCGTTTCTATGGGAAATCGTGGTAGAATGTTAGGATGATAACCTAGATTAGAGTAAAAAGGAGACTGCTTAGTGGAGGCACTCTGAGAGTTGTTATAAGAGAACTCAGCTAATGGAAGTAGATCCACCCAATCATCCTGTAGGTGGCAGATAAAGCAGCGGAGATACTGCTCCAGGGTTTGATTGGTTCGTTCGGTCTGTCCATTAGTCTGGGGATGAAAAGCAGAAGAAAGGTTTACTTTAATGTCCAATGCTGCACAGAAATTTTGCCAAAACCTAGAAGTGAATTGCACCCCTCGATCCGAAATAACCTCATCCGGTACTCCATGTAAGCGAAACACATCTTTAATCATCAAATCTGATGTCTGTTTTGCAGTGGGTAAGCCGACACAAGGGATAAAATGAGCTGCCTTTGTTAGACGGTCAACCACTACTAGAATGGTGTTCTTCCCTTGAGAGGTTGGTAACTCCACAATGAAGTCCATAGAAATGGATCCCCACGGGCGGGACGGGGTGGGAAGAGGCTGTAACAGACCAGTTGGTGAGGAGCGAGGTGTTTTGCATCTTGCACAGACTTCACATGAAGTGACATAGTTTAAAACATCCTTCCTGCAAGTGGGCCACTAAAAGAAACGAGAAAGAAATTCCTGTGTCTTTAGAATTCCTCTATGCCCAGCTATCTTGGAATCGTGAATGAGTTGCAATACTCTCAATCTGACTGTTTCAGGAATATACAGGCGTTGTCCCTGAATCCACACACCATTCTTAAAGACAAGACTTACGTCCCTTGGGGGTTGTGCCAAAAAGGAATCCGCATGGTATGCTTCCTTGATGTCTTTAAGTAGGTCTTGATTATGAATCACTCCTAGGAATCTAGAGTCAGGAAGAATAGTCTTAGGAGGAGTAATTGGACGTGTTTCTGCTGAGTAAATCCTAGAGAGTGCATCAGCCTTTCCATTGCGCGATCCTGGTCTATAGGAAATGATAAAATTAAATTGGTTTAAGAAAAGATTCCAGCGAGCCTGGCGAGGAGTCAGGCACTTAGCCGACCTGATAAATTCAAGGTTACGATGGTCTGTCAGGACGACTATTTGCTGTGCAGCTCCCTGAAGAAGGTGTCTCCATTCTTTGAAGGCGGCAATAATGGCCAACAACTCTCTATTGCCCACATCGTAGTTCCTCTCAGCCGAAGACAACTGCTGGGAAAAGAAAGCACAGGGATGCAAGACATTCTTCTCACCTGTTCTCTGAGAGAGTATAGCTCCAACGGCACAGTCTGAAGCATCCACCTCTATTATGAAGGCAAGCTCGGGGTTGGGATGTACTAGGATAGGTGCAGTGGTAAATTTATCTTTTAGACGGGAAAATGCTTCCTGGGCTTGGGGAGTCCAGGAGAACCTAGACTCTTTCCGGGTAAGTTGGGTGATAGGTGACACTACCTCCGAGAAATTTCTAATGAAACGTCTATAGAAGTTGGCAAACCCGATGAAGCGCTGTACCTCCTTCACATTTCTAGGACTTGGCCAATCCTTGATGGCTTGGGTTTTGCTTCCATCCATACTAATTCCTTGTGTAGACAGTACATACCCCAGAAATTGAATTTCGGTCCTATGGAATTCACACTTTTCAAGTTTGATGTAAAGATGATTTTGTCTTAGACGTTCCAAGACCATTCTCACATGTCCATGATGTTCCTCTGTGGAGTTAGAAAAAATTAGAATATCATCCAAATAAATCACCACGAATGTATCTAGGAGATCCCTGAAGATGTCATTCACCAAGTGTTGGAAAGTGGCTGGGGCGGTACTCAGACCAAAAGGCATAACTAGATATTCAAAGTGTCCATAGCGTGACCTGAATGCAGTCTTCCATTCATCCCCAGGTCTAATACGGACTAAGTTATAGGCCCCACGAAATCTAGTTTAGAGAAAATTTTGGCATGTCGCACTCTCTCCAATAACTCAGGGATTAAAGGCAATGGATAACGGTTTCTAATAGTAACCTTATTGAGTTCCCTATAGTCTACGCAGGGTCTCAGAGATCCATCTTTCTTCTTTACAAAGAAGATGGGTGCACCTGCAGGAGATGAAGAGGGGCGTATGAAGCCCTTAGCTAGATTTTCATCTATGTAATCCTTTAAAGCCTTTAGCTCGGGCCCCGCCAGGGGTAGATCTTACCAAAAGGTATCTCTGCTCCAGGCAATAATTCAATTGGACAATCATATGGACGGTGAGGAGGAAGCTGGTCAGCGTTCTTCTTGTCACATAAATCCACATAGTCCTGGTATACAGCTGGTAGTTCAGGGACTGACATGGTTCCTTTAGGAACAGAGCAAGCTGAAACTTTTGGACTCATCTGTTTCTCTGGAAAGTGTAATTCCTTGGTCCCCAGTTAATGGTAGGATTCTGAGCCTGCAGCCATGGTAGCCCTAGAATAATGGGAAAGTGGGGAGAAGAGATAAGCATAAAGGACAGTTTCTCTTGATGATCTTTACCCATAAGAACCCTCAAAGGCTCTGTTTCCTGATCCACTGGTCCAGAGGTCAGCAGGGAGCCATCCACAGTTTCCATCTGTACTGGAGTAGCCTTCTTCACTGAACGTATCCCCTGTTTCAGAGCAAAGTAGACATCCATAAAATTTCCACTTGCCCCTGAGTCGATCATAGCAGAGCTAGACACCCAAGTTGAGTCAACCCAGAGTTTGATGGAAAGAAAGCAATGAGAATTGTTTTTCTTACAACTCAGCTGGGACACCGCTGAGGAAACTTGAAAAATGGCAGCTTTACACAGTCAACGTCCTCAGAGGTAACGGAGTTTAAGTCCGAGAAATCAAGATCTGTTGCTGCAGATCTCTCTGGAGCCTGAGGCTCGGACCTGACAGATCCCTCTCGCAACACTCACAGTGAATGAGTGCTGCAGTAGTCTTACGAGAACGGCTGGGGCAGTTTATAATGAAGTGCCCTGACTTACCACAATAGAAACATAGATTCTCCTTAAAACGATGTTCCTTGCGTGCATCACTAACCCGTCGTTGTAAAGAGTCTACCTGCATGGGTTCAGGTTCAGGTTCCCGTGTAATCCTACTCAAAGGTTCCTTAGCTGGAGAGGAAGGTAGGAAAAGGTTAGTGCGATTGCTTTCAAACCATCTCTCTTGCCTGCGTTCAGTCAGACGAGTATCAATACGGATGCAGTAGTTAATAAAGTCACCTAACGCAGTGGGAGGGTCGGCACGAGCAAGTTCATCCTTAATCAGTGGAGATAACCCCTTTCGAAAAATAGATTTTTTGGCGGAACTGTCCCAGGTGGTATCAAGGGCCCATCTCCTGAAATCCAAGGCATATTCAGCTACCGAGTGCTTACCTTGGCGCAAAGCTAACATGGCTGCTTCAGCTGTTGCACCTCGATTGGGGTCATCAAACACCTGCCCCATGGCTGAAATAAAATCATCAAGGTGATTCAAACAATCATCCTCAGTCTCACTCAGAGGGTTTGCCCACATTAAAGCCTTGTTGGTAAGCAACATAATTATAGTAAGCACCTTAGATCGTTCAGTGGGAAATTGTGAAGCATGTGCAGAAAAAAAAAGATTGCATTGATTAATAAATCCCCTGAATTTCTCACGTTCACCGCCAAAACGAAAAGGGGGCAACTTGGGAATCCCAGAACTCGGGGCTACGGCAGGAGCCTGGACTCGCCCCTCTAGAACCTCAATCCTGGCTCGCAAATCCTGGGCAGTCTGTCCAAACACTTGCAAATTGTGATTAGTGAGGTCCTGTAGGTTTGTAAAACGGGTCTTTATATTCTGCAAATCTGCAAGGATATTATCAGTCACTCCGCAAAGTTCCTTTATGCGGGCCTCCATTTTCCAGATCTTTTAAGACAGGAGTACTGGAAGAAGAGGAGAGGAGAAAAAAAAAACAATAGTGTTTACCTGTGGTAACACTGCAGAGAGAAAAAAAAATTAAGGGAACTGCTCACCTGGAATGGTTGTGAGAAGTCACAACCACTATCATCACAGAAGTTCAACCGGACATCTGATATCCACAGTTACAGCAGACAAAAAAGAGAAAAGAAAAAAAAACAATAGTGTTTACCTGTGGTAACACTGCAGAAAAAAAAACACTTAAGGGAATTGCTCACCTGGAATGGTTGTGAGAAGTCACAACCACTGTCATCACAGAAAGTACAACTGGACATCCGATATCCACAGTTAAAGCAGACACAGCCTTTCCAGACCCAGCAGACACTAACGTTTGGCTTCAGAATCTTGTAATGTGTGTAGTACAGTTCATATAGCGTCTTGTGCTTGGGTGCGATGAAAACACAGGAGTCACAGGTTTGATATAGAAAGTTTTGTATTACTTCATACAAGTTGGCAAAAATAGTCACACAGTTTGCGGACACAGAAGCAGGAGACACAGCAGGCCAGAGTAATCTAAGCTCAGCAATCACTCTCCACAACAGGTTCAGGATCTTCTTCTCTGTTACCGTAAGTCCATGCAAACGTGGGTCTTTCAAAGAGCAGGGTTCAGAGTCCACAAGTGCTTCAGAGTTCCTCAGTAGGAATAGCTGGAGTACAAGGTCCAAGGCTTCAGGAGTCAGGTCACAGGTTCACTGCAGGCTAGATTCTGAAGCACTGATTGCTCAGCTGTGGCTGCTTAAGAAGCAAAAGGAGAGAATCAGGGCGGGAACATGCAAGCTGGAAACTCCATTTTGACTGAGGGCAAGATAGCTGCAGCAAGACAGAAAGTAAAATGGCTGACGAACAAACTGAGTTTCAGGAACATGTACACAGAACCTTACAGCCGTCTGCAGTTACCGAATCACACAGTCCTACAGTGGGTGCTTGTCCTATTTTCACAACGGAAAGAGCCTTTATTTACATATCCCACAGCACACATAGGAATCACCTAAACTGCAGGCACCATAGAGTCGGATAACCGGAATGCAACATGACAGGACAACTTCAGGCTAATTTACGTTGACACTGCCAGGAAACAGCTGTCGTGCTGTAACCAGGGTGGGCATGAGTCAGTACCCGTGCCAATTACTTCCGAGCAACAACTGGCGGTGTTGGAGCCCAGGGATGAGAGGAGGACAGGGTGGAGGCAGCATGACTTTTTGTCGTACACACAGCAGGGGAACAGCTGCCATTACTCAACACCAGTAACACAGGAGCAAGTGTTGACTGTGCTAACAGCACTTACAGGCAACAACTGGCGGTGTTGGAGCCCAGGGTCCAATGCATCGACTTCAATTGCTTCCACCTCCTCTCAGGACCACAGCACTGTTGAGCAACCATCTGTCTCTTCACCGCCTGCCAAATTGGCCAGTCAGTCAGAGAGTTCTGTACAGGAGCCAGCTGAGTCTCTGCTTCTGTTCTCAGAATCTGTTGGTTTGCAAACAGGGGCCCAGCCAAGCAGCATTCTGAAATGTGAAGAAGAGGGAGTATGCAGTGATGCGCAACAGCTGTGTCTCTCTGAATCTGAAGAGGCGGGTGAGACAGTGCCGATGGTCAGCACACCGCAGAACGCATCTGATGATGATGAGACTCAGGTGCCAGTTTCTGTTGAGCATGGTGGTGGCCAGACCACCCAACAGCAGCAGGTGTTGTAAGAGGTTAGTGGAGATGATGAGGTCCAAGACCCAACATGGCGTGAGGAACAGGAAGGTGGTGGTAGCAGCTCTGAGGAAGCGATTGCCCCAACGGTACAAACAGGAGGGAGAGTTAGGCTGCATACTCTGTTGCCTGTAGCCTCCATTTTGGCACCTGTTCGGATTTCTCTTCCAAAAGTCTAAACGGACGCTCCCAGGACTTGCACTGCGTGGTCCTTTTTTAACACACTTGCAGATGATATTTGCTATGTCAAATGCAAGCTGTGTAATCAAAAAGTAAAAAGAGGTAAAGTGTCAGTAACCTCAATACCACAAATATGTCTAAAATAGTGCGTAGAAAACACGTAGTTGAGTTACAAAGACACACTGAAGATGTACAGTCTATAGAGAATCACAGCACAAGTTTAACTGCATATGTCATGGTTAAATTTGAAAATTTTATTGCACACTTGATGTGAAAAAAGAAAATAGCTATGAGACGACTGACTGACGTTTTGGGCAACGCAGTGGCCTTTATCAAATAGTCGCTGGAAGAGATAGAAAAATTTACAGTCAATGACAATGTATAATATATACAATATATACATAGGGTGAAGAATATATATACATAGGAATTAGGCAACATGTTAAACATTTGGGTGATACTGTAGAACACGGAGAATTATCCCTCTAGGGTATGCGGGTGGATAATGTAGTTTTTTGTTGATTTTTGTGAGTGTGTAGAAAACAGGGGTGATGGGGTATTGAATATTAAGGAATGTCATAGTCTTACAGTCTATGGTGATCAATTAAAGATGTTTTGTCAGGATACGATCAATTTTTTGACAGATGTAAAATGTAGGGTCACAATTTAGTTGTCTGTAGGTTAGGTTAACTCACAGTTGTCTATGAATTTCGGCAATAGATTGTGTCTTATTCATAATAACGATAGCACCCCCCTTATCTGCTGGTTTAATAATAATGTTGGGGTTATCTTTCAGAGATTTTATGGCTTGTTTATCTGTGGGTGTCAGGTTGTGGCGTATCAGGTGTAGGCCCAATCTCGGCAAACCATCCACGAGCACAGGCTCTGAATGCTGGCATTGCAAAACTCCTGTCCCTTGAAATGCTGTCATTCAGGCTGGTGGAGACTGACAGTTTACGGAACTTAATGGCATTGGCAGTCCCACAATACAATGTGCCAAGCTGATTTTATTTCAGCAGGCAAGCCGTCCCTGGTCTGCAAAACCATGTTGTTGAGGTTAAAATTAAACATGCGCTACTAAACTCCGTCAGTAGCAATGTCCACCTGACCACCGCTGCGTGGACCAGTACCCATGGCCAGGGACGATACCTTTCCCTTACTGCCCATTGGGTCAATGTTGTGGAGCCGGGTACAGATCTTGCGAGTGGCGCTGTACGTGTTCAGGCAACTACAAGGATTGCGGGAATCAAGTCTGTACACATTGATTCCTCCTTCTCCAGTTCCTCAGAAACATCGTTGCAGGAGCGGTCACGGTCTACCTCCACATGGACCCGTGAACGCTTAATAAGAATCTTTAGTTATATAGCGCCAACAGATTACACAGCGCTTTACAGTTTAACAGTTTCCGAACACAAGTCATAACTAACAACGTTACCAATACAATAATGAAAGCAATATAATCCGCACACGCTCGTGAGAGCTTACAATTTACAAATATGTGGGGGAGATACAAAGTACAGGTGTTTATATACAATGGTGTATTTAGAATGATGGCCCAGCCATTTTGAGGGGTGAGGGATGGATGGAGATAGTGAATGGGCTACAACACACACACTTACACATAGAATGACTTTGATTAGTGAAGGTGATAGGCCGCTATTATTATTATTGATTTTTATAGCGCCATTTATTCCATGGCGCTTTACATGTGAAGAGGGGCAAGTATAGACAAGTACAGTAAACATGAGCAATACAAGGCACACACAAGTACAGAAGGAGAGAGGACCCTGCCCGCAAGGGCTCAGAGTCTACAGGGATGGGTGAGGATACACTAGGAGAGGGAAGACCTTGAAGAAATGTGTTTTGAGTGAGCGCCCAATAACATGCAAATTGTGGATAGTTCTAATTTCTTGGGTACAGCATTCCACAGTATTGGTGCAGCGCGGGAGAAGTCTTGGATTGGGGAGAGATGTTCTTTAGGTGTAGGCGGCAATAGCGGGCAACAGATTGTATATGGGAGGTGAAGGAGAGATTGGTGTCAAACATAACACCCAGACAGCGAGCCTGTTGACCGATATGAGGACAGACGTGGCCAAACGTCAACAGGCCGTCCTGAAATTAATTTCCATGGGGAATCAAAGCCACACAGCGCTGGAGCTCTGGAATGCCATAAAGCAAGAGAGCGACATGTGTATTTTGCCAGCAAATCTCCAGCCAGGCTTGGTAGTGTGTGACAATGGCCGAAATCTGGTGGCAGGTCTGGGCCTAGGCAACGTCACTCACATACCATGTCTGGCACATGTGCTAAACTTTGTCGTCCACAGTTTTTTGAGGGACTATCCGGATCTTGATTCACTGCTGCACAAGGTCCGCCTACAGTGCGCTAACTTGCGAGTTCCACCATGGCCAGATCTCGCATTGCAGCTCTGCAACGCAGATTTTGCCTTCCTGAACATCGCATCATATGTGACGTACCCACCAGGTGGAATTCCACGTTACATATGTTGTAGCGGTTGTGTGAGCAGCAGCCAGCAGTAATGGAGTATCAGCTGCATCAGTCGCAATCAACTCGCAATTTGCGCCGTTCACTTTACCACTACTGAGTGGGCCTCTACTATAATAATTTTATTTATATAGCGCCAACAGATTCCGCAGCGCTGTACAGTTTAACAGTTTCATAACACAAGTCATAAGTAACAACGTTAACAATACAATAATTAAAGCAATATAAGCGCCCCTGCTCGTGAGACCTTACAATCTACAATGAGGAGGGGAGCTCCAAAGTACAGTTGTTTATATACAATGGTGTATTTACAATGATGGTCCAGCCATTTTCAGGGAGTGAGGGATGGATGGAGATAGTGAATGGGCTACACACACACACACAGTTACACATAGAATGACTTTGATTAGTGAATGTGATAGGCCGCTCTGAACAAATGTGTTTTGAGTGTGGAAGTAGGGCTGTTAATGGGGATGTTTAAGTCTCCAAGGATAAGGGTTGGTACTTCTGAGGACATGAAAGTGCGGCAGCCAGGCAGAGAAGTGGTCAAGGAACTGTGTGGGCGAGCCTGGGGTCCGATATATTACCGCTACTCTGAGGGAGAGGGGACGAAAGAGCCTGATGGTGTGGACCTACTAATTTGCAAAATCTTAATCTAAAATTTACATGTTACATATTTACATCTAGTATAAAACATTTAACCATTAAGCCTACTTACAGAACAAGGAAGTGTAAAAAAACTTGTATAAAACATTTAACCATTAAGCCTACTTACAGAACAAGGAAGTGTAAAAAAAATTTGTGCTTAAAAAAAAAGTGAAATAAAATGTGAGAAGGGCAGTGTAACAAATAATTTAGGAAAAAGATAAACTAACATCAAGTGCTGTGTGCTGTGTAAGAGCCAGACACATTAACATTAAATCAGTCTGGAATAGCGGTGATTTTCTCCCCATAACCCGAGTAACATTCTGGGGAGAGGGGTGTAGAGTCAACGATCAGCAACTAGCTACGGTAGATCAAATACCTGAAAAAAAAAAAAAAAGTTATTTAACATTCATAACATATATTTTATTTTATAAAAAACCCCAAAAAAATTATTTAACATTCATAACAAACATTGTATTTAACCAAAAAAATAACAAATTTATTTAACATTCCTAAGATAATTTTTTTTTAAAACATAAAAACTATAATACACAGCAGGATCTTTAGTAAAAACAGACTTACCACTGTAACCTCTTCTTAATCCTTGCAAGCTTCAACACAACGTTGACAAGGTACACAGCAGGGGTGGTCGGTCTCCTAGACAACAAGCAAACTCCTTCATGTTGAGAGAGGCCACCATCTCCTTAGCTTTCAGGTACTTTTCTGTGGGAATGAGGTTGTCTCCAACCAGCCAGGAATATCCATTGAATGCCACACCATGGTTTGGTATTAGCACCCAGCCAGTACCAAAAGTGAAGCCAACCACAGTTCCCATTTCTCATGAACTTTATTTGATATACTGGCTGGCCAAACATTAGTTTCTCACAAAGGAGCTGAAGACCCTGAGTGGCAGTAGGTGCAAGTCTCTCCAGCATGACCTGTTTGTTAGATATTTAACGTCTACACACCTAAAGAACATCTCTAGAATCCGCCCTTTTCTCACCATGGAAACAACAAAAACCCTCACTGTAGCATTGATCCACTCCCGCCTGGACTACTGCAACGCTCTATTACTTGGCCTCCCCATTACTCGACTATCCCCTCTCCAGTCCATCCTTAATGCAGCAGCCAGGGTCATCCATCTGGCTAATCGGTACTCGGACGCGTCCGCTCTTCGCCAGTCCTTACACTGGCTGCACATTCATTATAGGATCCAATTCAAAGTACTGGTTCTTACCCACAAAGCTCTCCAGAGTGCAGCACCCCCCTACATCTCCTCCCTCATTTCTATCTATCGGCCTAACCGACTGCTGCGCTCTGCAAATGACTTTCGACTAACCTCTGCAGTAATCCGTACCTCCCACTCCCGACTACAAGACTTCTCCCGCGCTGCGCAAATCCTCTTGAATGCTCTACCACAAGAAATTAGGACTATCCACAATTTGCCTGGTTTCAGGCGCTCCCTCAAAACACATTTGTTCAGAGTGGCCTATCACATTCAATAACCAAAGTCGTTCTATGTTTAAGTGTGTATGTGGAGCCCATTCACTATCTCCATCCATGCCTCACTCCCTCAAGATGGCTGGACCATCATTGGAAATGCACCATTATATATACACACCTGTACTTTGTATCTCCCCCACCTCATTGTAGATTGTAAGCTCTCACGAGCAGGGTCGGCTTATTTTACTTTAATTATTGTATTGTTAACGTTGTTACCTATGACTTGTGTTTTGAAACTGTTAAAGTGTAAAGCGCTGCGGAATATGTTGGCGCTATATAAATAAAGATTATTATTATTATTATTATTATATCAGAGGGAGAAGAGGATTGGGCCTTGACAAGGTGCCCGATTGCATCTTAAGTGTTATTGAATGTTGGAGCCAGTCCACCGTATAAAAGCAGCCATACAGTGTCCGGGTACCTGCTTGGATTTCAATCAAAATGAAGACTACTTTGATGTACATGTACACCAATTAGAGAAAAATGACAAGGATGAGGCAGTAAGACACGCTCAGCAGAGTACAAGCAGCATTGCTTGAAGAAGTAACTTGAGCGTGATCAAAATTGAATAAATTAAAATCTCAGACTACAGTGAACACAACTCTTAGCTGTGAAAGGGCTTTTTGTGTCCTTCTACAGTGTTTTCAACCAATGTATTGGATACGGATGGAAGCACGTCACACTATAATTTCAATTGAATTGAGCAGCAAGAATTACACTAAAAAAAAAAAAAAAAAAGAGTGTGAGAGTGACATGTGCAGATGCCTACATACAGCGTTGTATGCCGAGCAAACTGCAGCGCATCACCTGCACTCACACACACACCTTGCAGACCTGTGAAAAAAACACTGCAAGGCAAAAGGAAGATGTACACAGCGGTTGGTAAAGTAGCCTGCCTAAAGCACAGTACACAAAATCGCAATCTCTAACTGTCCCTCAGAGTCAGCAGAGCAGCGTTCTGTCCCAAACAGAATTAACAGCACAGTGACGCTAAAATGGCGGCTTTATCCGGCAACAATACCTTCCTTGTGTCACGGTTAGGGTAGCGTGTGTCTATTATATGAGTGTCTGTAAAATGTAACGTTACGCAGACTTATTCTGCCCTTGGGACCCAAAAAATAAGACAGCAGTAATCATTTACTGTATAAAACTCCACCTATGCGCAACAAAACAAGCACGTTCCCTCTTACGGTTCCTGCGCTGACATGTGAGTAGGGAGTTTGGAGACATTCCTGGATTTATCCCAGGTATCCAAGCATATCAGGCCGATAGGAGAGCATTAAAACCACCCACGGTGGTGACTTAAATATGGTGAATCTAAACAGTGAAGAACTGTAGGTCGATGCGAATGAATGTGCGATCACATGACACACGTTTATAATAACCCTTGCTAGACACGAGTAACTTTGTAGACATTTTGACACACCTGAACCCAGATGGCAGTGAATATTAATTCTATTCGGCGCCACATGACTCTTGGTCCAGAATAGATTATATATTGCTAGCACACGAGCTATTAAGGGGAGTGGAAGAGGCAGATGTGCACAACGTAGCTAAATATGACCACGCGCCCGTATCAGTGACCCTGCCAGATATGGTGCAGATGGGGCCAAACCAAACTTGGCACTTCCCGACCTATTTGTTAATGGATGAGAAGTTTCGACATCACGTGAAGCAATGGTGTTTTTAATATGTAAGGGATAATGGAGATACTAGGGATAGGCCGGAACTTTTATGGGCAGCAGGGAAGGGAGTAATGCGCGGGAAACTAATAGGTTATCAGACAACGCTAAAAAAGAAGATGGCGACAAACTACTCGCAGGCTAGCAGGATATTACGCGATAGGTACACGGCAAACAAGACAAGTTCATCAACACAGGTTAAAAATAGATGTAAGCAGGCTAAGGCTGACTTACACGTATGGGTATATCGACGAGAGACAAGCAGTAATAACAATTATAGAGCCGATGTATATCGTTATGGTAGCAAATGAGGGAGACTATTATCACGACTAGCGAAAGGAAATCACATTCGTCATCAACATATTACAGCGTTAACGAATAAACATGGGATCATGAACACAGACCCTCGAACCATAAACACCATTCTACAAGAATACTACTCAGACTTATATAAGGTGGAACATACGGATAGTGCGGAGGGTAACACCTTTGTAGATTGGAATACGGTTACCATCCATCACAAACTATCAGCTTCTCCTTTTAAAAAAACAAATTGAGGTGACGGAAGTGACAGCGGCGATAAGTTACTTTAAATACGGGAAAGCTCCAGGACCTGACGGGTTTACAGCCAAATTATTTAAATTATTGAGTGAGGATATCCCGTCCACATTGGTACGCACCTTCAATCATATATTGGAGACAGGAGGGTTGCCCAGCCATTCAAACATGTCACACATGAAGTTGCTACTAAAACCAAACAAACATTCACATCTGCCTGGATCCTATCGTACATTCTCACTCATTGACCATTATATCAAGATTTTGTCCAGGATCATGGCAGATCTTTTGAGTAGCATTGGTCCTACGCTGATAGGGCGATCACAAGTGGCCTTTGTTTGCTACTTTGTTGGCTACTATCAGTCTCACTATGCATAACACATGTGTGCAGTGGGCAGTATTACCTTTGCCTTCGGTGGAGTAGGAAAACCCCTCTCCTATCGAAGTGTTAGTTGGGGAGATGGAAGATTTGACACCGGGACCTGAATTGTAATACTTAAATGTGACAGGTGACAAATTTGTTAAGGCGCAACTCCGCGGCCCCTACGTTGAGTCTAGCCCGTGAAAATTTACTGGTTGTCAATGGGGAACCCCAACACCCCGGGGCAGCTACAGTATTTCAACAATTAGAGCTGAACCAAGATTTGCTGTATCAGGTTTATAAAATACATGTTGAAATTTTTTAACAATTGCTGCTACCGCAGTCATATCGGAGGTTGGTAATGGACTTAGCGCATGCGCATGTACTAGGGTGACATTTGTGCCAAAAGAAAACCCTACACAGAATTATACAACGGTTTTACTGGCAGGGGGTCTATCAAGAAGTTAAACGGTATTGTAACTCTTGTCGCATGCGCCAGGTACACAGTCCTCAGCCTCATTTAGTGAGTCCCTTGGTGCCATTAAAAATTTTAGAGGTCCAGTTTGAGAGAATACCCATGGATCTGGTGTAGCCGGTTAATAAATCAGCAAGGGGTCATCAACAGGGGCAATAAAAGGGGCACTGTGTGGGTCACCAGTTTTGAGCACACCCGAGTTCAAAAGAGAATTCATTGTCCAGACTGATGCGTCAGAGGTAGGTATGGGTGCCGTGTTGTCTCAGGACTGGAGCTTAACGGGGAGGAGCATCCCATTAGTTTCCTGAGTCGAAAACTTACTCCATCAAAAAACAGAGACAGCATTGTAGAGAGAGAGTGCCTGGCGATAAAGTGGGCACTGGAGTCGTTGCGCTACTATTTGTTGGGGATAACATTTTGTTTTGTAAATGATCATTCCCCGGTGACTGGCAGTGTTGTAGCCCAGGGAGTAGAGTTCAGGTGGTAGAAAGATGAACATAACAGGAGACTTGGAAAACGTTGGCAAACAGTTATTTAATCTGAAAACGGACAGGCAAATTCAGGTGAGATCCATGCCTTGTTCATTTTCAGAAAAATAAGCCGGTCTACATTGTCTGAGGATAGTCGCATGCGACGGTCTGTTAGTAAACCACCTGCAGCACTAAAGACGCGCTCAGATAATACACTGGCAGCAGGGCAAGCCAGCACCTCCAAGGCATACCACACATCAAATACAAATATAGCAGTAATAATAATATTATTAATAAAAAATGAAATTGCACACACAGTACACAGACACAGCTCATATGTGTGTATAAGAGAGAGTGTTTCTGTGTGTAATTCATGCCTCTAGCCTAGAAGATCAGTCTTGCTAAAATCTTTACCACTGACCCCTGTTCTGTTCTTAAAATGGTGGATGCTGAACTGCTTCTCAGCCCCCTCATACACAATCATTATGTGGCACTGCTGGGCTCAGTGAGAGGCATCAGATTGAACTAGGCTGTCCTGAGTCATTCTCAATAGAACGTTTTGTTCAGCAGTTCATCTAGTTCAGAGGTCACATGATGCATTTCCTATCAGCTCCTCACAGGATAGGGTGGAGAAAAACTGAACTAAATGAACTAATCTTTTGAACTAATCTTTTCAGTGAACTAGTTCATGGTGAACTAATCAACAAAATTAACTAGATTTCCCATCACTATGGTGTACACCTTGGTGGCGCTGTCACAAAACTTCGCCACATTTGTAACATACAGCTCTTGCCCTGTGCAGAGGCGCTGCTTGTGCTCCCTCTTGTTGCAGAGGTGTCTACAATGCCTCGACGCACAGAGCTGCTTTGTAAAGCAGTAGCAGCAGCAGCGCTCTCGGCTGGAATGGAGAACATTATGGATTTCAACAGTGTGTCTTGGTCCTCCAGCATTTTACGGTCCCGGTTCAACGGTGTGATGAGGCTTTGTAAGTTGTCCCGGTAACGAGGGTCTAGGAGGGTGTACACCCAATAATCTGACGTGGTGAGAATGTGGCCGATGCGGCGGTCGTTTCTCAGGCACTGCAGCATGAAATCAACCATGTGCTGCAGACTCACAACTGGCCAACAAACGCTGTCCTCTGGAAGAGCGTCACACTAATAGATTTTTGTAAATTTTAAATAGAAGAAAGCAGCAGCAATTTTTGAAAAATTACAAGGATGAGACAGTGACAGACACTCAGCAGAGTACACGCTGCGGTGGTTGAAGTAAGTGGAGCGGGATCTACACTCCTACAAAAAAATTAAAGCTCAGACTAGAGTGAACACTGAAACACAACTGTTCACTTGCTGTGAAAGGCCTTTTTGTGGACTTCTATTATGTTTGCAAGCAATGTATTGTATTTTGATGGAAGAGCGTCACACTAATAGATTTTTGTAAATTTTAAATAGAAGAAAGCAGCAGCAATTTTTGAAAAATTACAAGGATGAGCCAGTGACAGACGCTCAGCAGAGTACACGCAGCATTAGTTGAAGTAACTGGAGCGTGATCTGCACTCAAAAAAAAAAAAAAAATCACAGACTGCAGTGAACACTGAAACACAACTGTTCACTTGCTGTGAAAGGCTCCTTCGTGGACTTCTATAGTGTTTGCAACCAAGGTATTGTATACGGATGGAAGCACGTCACACTATTATTTCAATTACATGGAGCAGCAAGAATTACACTGAAGAAAAAAAAAAGAGTCTGTGAGTGACACGTGCAGATGCCTACAGACAGCGTTGCATACAGAGCAAACTGCAGCGTCACCTGCACTCACACACACCTTGCAGAGCTGTTAAAACAACACTGCAGGCAAAAGGAAGCTTTACACAGCCGGTGGTAAACTAGCCTGCCTAAAGCACAGTACACTAAATCGCAATCTCTAACTGTCCCTCAGAGTCAGCAGAGCTGCGTTCTGTCCCTGAGTTCACAGCACAGTGACGCTAAAATGGCGGCAGCGCCTTTTATAGTGCATTCTGACATCATTTCAGCATCCAATCACAGCCATGCCATTAGTTAACATGACCGCAGCAGTACAGGATGTGCCCACACTTCTTAGGATTCCTCATTGGCTGACTATAATCACATTGCCTCTCAAAGAATTATGGGAACTTCCGATTCCGGTATACGATATATGAAAAATATCGGAACTAAGTATCGGAATTCCGATACAGCGAATATCGGCCGATACCCGATACTTGCGGTATCGGAATGCTCAACACTACTTGCTGCATTAACTCATTCTAACTGTCAATATAAGCTTTTGTTATGAGTCGCACTTAGTACCAGGGCAATGGGGTACTCGGCACCGAGCCCATGAAAGTCTATGGGGTTTGTCACTGGCAGCGGGACTCGGTCCGTGGCCCTGGGCGCTCATACAATTGGGGGATATTTACAGGGGATTATTAGGATAGGTAGTTCGTGACGCCACCTGTGGTATCTGGTCAATTGGACCAGCGCTGCTATAAGAATCTTCACAGGGGATGTTATGGGGGCAGCTGGGTGGTAAGTCTCCCACAGGTAAGACCGGTCCCTGGAAGTCTATGGTGATGATGCAGGGTGTAGATAAGAATTCAGTCACACACAATGCAGCTTCTTTTCATACCTTTTACTGGTAGATGGTTCAAGCAGATCCCGGGGAGCTGGTCGGGGTGGAGAGTGCACATTCGGGTAACCGCTGAGCAGGTTAGAGGCCTCCTTTACTTCCATATACATGTGAGTCCAACTTGCCTGAAGCGAAGTTAACTCTGAACTCTCCAGCTTTCTCAATAGCTGTAATGCCCGGCCAACATTGTGGTGGAGCCTTCTAAGTGGTGAGAACTAAGTCCTTACTTTTGTCTGCGCTTGACTCAAAGTCCCCGTTCTTCCTGACTCCGGTTACGTATTGACGCTTTGGGCTGCACTCTGCGACCTGTAGTCCAGATGCCTCCGGTTTTCTTGTTACTAAGCTTGAAACTCTAGCAACGCTTCGGACCCCGGTGTCCGGCAATTTAGTGCAGGTAATCCAATACCTGTAGCACTTCTCTGTCTTCTCCACTGCGCCCTTCGCCCTGCTTCCCGCTCTTAACATAAGCACTTGTAGCTTTTCATGGAAATGTCAGCTTTCTCCCAGAGCTCGCTGCACAGCTCTCAGTATCCTCCAAGTCCAGACTGGACTGAGACTGAATGGCTGCTCTGTCCTTAGACAGAAGCTAACTGACTGAAGTCAAACGGAACACTCCCTGAGCTTGACTGAACTGAGCTCTTCTCAGACAGGAAACTCAACTCTCTCACTGCACTGTCCTAAGACAGGAAGCTTGAATGAGCTCTGCTACGTGTCACTCCCCCCTATATCTCAGATGGGTGTGTCTGAAAGAGTGAGTGGCAGTGAATGCATATCAAGCGTTGCGATTACCTTCCTGTGCACTCTCCTGGATTTTATGTGTGTGCCTTGCATAGCTGGGCCACACAGTTACTCATATGTTTGCAATTATATTTCTGTCTGTGATAAAAACATCTGTCAAACACACAAAAACCAGAGGGCAGCAGATCATGTGAAAATATAATATTTGTGTCATTCTCAAAACTTTTGGCCATGACTGTATATTTCCACTAAATATGGCTAGAACCTCCATTATCCTTCAGAATATACCCATTGATACAGTATTTTCTGAAGGATGATGGGGATTGTTTGCTCACCTTTCCTAAAAGGATCTCGGACTGGTGAGTACTGTAGTTGCAACATTAAATAATGTGCAGGGACAGATATGTGATTGGTGGAGGTGGAGCGCCCCCAAGGGCCAGGGTTACTCGGACTCGGGTCAGATGGTTCTTCAAGGGAATTGTCACGGCAGCAGTGACCCGGTCCGTGGCCCTGGGCTTCCAATAAAAATGTTAAGAATAAAGATGATGAAAGGGGAAAAGTTTATAGGGGATAAGTTTGTGACGCCACCCGTGCAATAAGATGGCCGACACTGAGATTCAGATCTACTGGGGCAGTTGGTGACGCAGCAGAGATGTTACAGCTCTCCATGGGTAGAGCTGGGCCCCAGGGCAGTTAAAGAGTTAAATCTGAAGATGGTAACGGTTGTAGTGCAGGGTAGGTGACTGTCACGTGGCAGTAATCGGAATACAGGGGACGAGGAACCTGGGCCCCTGAACTGCCCCTAAGACTAAGTGATGTCCTGTCTTTCCTTAACTTGGGGGTACACTTAGAGGTAGTGAGGCCCAAGTCACCGACCTGTCCCTGTCTCCTGTTTAGGCGTAAGATAAACCCACCAACCCCCTCCCCAGGAGGTGAGACAGGGAATAAAGGGAACTACACCAAAACAACAAAAGGAAGGAAAGACAGACACTAATGGGTTAAATCAACTAAACAATGAAACTTAGCTTTCTCTGCTGTAATGCACCGCACAGCAGAGTAAGGCATCAGATGAGGGAAGCAACTGAAGTACAACTGCTCTCAGCAAGCTCCTGACTCCAGCTTGGTTGGTTTCCAAATGGTAGAAATATCACCAACAGTCAGCTGATGCCTCAGGAGACCTTTTAAAGGATGATGCGAGTGGTCTCCACCTTCTCCTGACAAGTCAGCAGCAATTTAATTACATCAGCGGCCACCAGGGGAAAAGACTGAGATTAACCCCAGTGGCCTGAAAGGAAAAAGGTTTTAGTATGCAGAGAGAGATCTGCCACAGATCCAAATGTGGATTGTGACAGTAACGCACTAAATTAAATGGAGGGCACAGCAAGGTGCAGTCTTCATAGTTTACTCATAGTCTCTCAGGATGTACTCTAGGTCCCCTTGATCCTATGCGGTTGCTTTTTCTTTGAATGTGTGCGAATGTGGTTGTAGCACATGCAGTCTCTACAGTCTCTGGTTTGCTAGCTGAGTCCTTAATTTCTCCACTAGGCTGGGGCCAGTCCCCTACTGCGACCTGATCCCTCCACCCAACTATGGTCGGTGTGGATTCGGGCGCCACGGGTGGAATCCTCACTTCCCGTGCTCCTAGGACCCCTTCTTCCTCTCTCCCACTGAAGCTTCTCTCTCTCTGTCTTTTCTCTCTCTCTCTACTGTCCTCCAGCCTAGGGATGAGCTCCTCACTTCTCCCATCCCCAGCACCAACTCACTGCCCTCTTCTCTAACAGTCACTCCCCTCTTCTCCACCCCCTTCTACAACTTACTCCACCCACACCCTCTACCCAGTCCCTCCCTGGCCTGGAGAGATCTGGTGTTGAGTGCTAGTGTGTGGGTACCGGGTAGTGCCCCCTCCTTACTAGAGAGCAGAGTACCACACCTCTGGCTGAGGTGCAGTACCACAGTGGCGACCCTTAGGGGCACCACATAGGCAGCTCTGCAACTGTTCCCTTCACCAATCACTATCCATCCCTGCAGAGGAGGAGGAGAATCGCTCTTCTCTCCCTCCTCAGCTTTAGGCCTCTTTCACACATCCATGTCTCCGGTACGTGTGGTGACAGTTTTCACACGTACTGGAGACACTGATACACGTAGGACATGTCAGTGTGTTTCCACAGACCATGTGTCAGAGTGCCCCCCACATCGTTTTTTATCTTCAGCATGGGCGGCAAAATGTCCCGCACATGTGCACATGGAGAACACACATGGATGTCATCCGTGTGACACGCATCGGCGCCGGGGAAGAAGCACTACAGTAAGCGCTGTTCCATGGTGCCGGGTGCTGAAGACAGCTCTCATCATTCTCCCCTGCTCTGCCGGCGATCGGCACGAGCAGAGGAGAATGATGAGAGTTATAGTGAAGTCAGAACAATGACAGCAGGTGGGGGCTTTTGGACTATTACTTCCATCATCTGACACCTGCTGCCACTAATAACAGTGACAGCAGGAGCGGATGATGGGGGTGTTCCTCACCCACCGCCTGCGATATCACTGAATAAATGAATGAAAAACTTGGCGTGGATTCCCTATATTTTCTATAACCAGCCAGGCAAAACTCATAGCTGGGGGTTGCAACTCTCAGCTGTCAGCTTCAGCAAGATTGGTTATCAGATGGAGATCTCGGCTTTTCTCCATCTGTGCCTATGGCGAGTGAGAAGCCGTACGCCGGACCGCAGAAGAAGAATGGCGGCTGTACCACCACCGCAGGGCTACCGCTCACTGCTGTACTACCACCTCAGTACCACTGCAGGACCCTCACGGCACACCGCAGGACTGCCACACCACCACCGCAGCACCCCTAGCTCTGTGCCCGCAGCTTTGACCTCTCGGTAAGAATAGTGTTCGGGTTACAAGAAGCACCCTCATTTTCCCCTTAATTTTGGGGATCATAAAAGTTTGTCTTATAATTCAAAAAATACGGTAATTGTTTACTTGTGTATTTCCAAGAAAGTCCATAACAATGTCTTTGAATGGAAACCAAGCATTCTTTGAGTTCTGACATTGTCGTGATAAAATGTTCATCTTTGATGAACTGACAAATCTGTGGACCATCAAACACACCGTCCATTATTTTTTCAAATGACAGGCTAACAAATGCCAAAATGAGGTACTTGAAACAGGAGTCTCCTTCAGTTGGCAAAGCTTTAACAAATTGCTTCATGAGACTCAGTTTCATAAGCAGAGATGGAAAGATAATGTTCTTTCTGTCAACAAGTGGCTCATGTAGAGTGTTTGGTTCACAAGGTTTGAAGTCAGATCTTGGAGGCCAATTCCTCTCCACCCAATGCTTCTCACAAGTTCTGATGTCGTATATGCACAGAGAACTTGGTACCAAGAAGTAAACATATTATTTTAAGGTCAACATAGATGATCCAACTGTATTTGTGATATTCAACAACTCAGTGACTTTATTTATGTCTCCGTATTCTTCACTAAGAGAAACTGAATGGCCAATTGGGACTGCACCAAATAAATTGCCAGTGCGGAGTAGGACACCCTTGAAGCTTCGCTTTGAGCTATCGATAAATAGTCGCCATTTCTTTGAGTTATAGAATGGAATTCGTCAGTTAAGCCATGTATGTTATGGCGATACACAGAGCCACTGTCACTTCTAAAGTATTTCAGAAATTCGCTTTCTCTGGATGGAGAGTAGGATACCTTCACTCCATTTCAAACTAATTTTTCTTATTCAGTCTTGATGCTATGAGTTCTGAAGACTTTTTTGATAGTCCCAATTCTTGTGACAAATTGTTCAAGTCAGGCTGGTCAAATCCTTTACGAACTGAGACATCTTCAATTTCAAAATCTTCAACATTGATGTCACTTTGTTCTTCACCATAATGTTGTTATTGAAAAGAGGTAGTTCAAGGAAACCTGGCACGGGAATTTCAGCTGACTGAGGCATTGGATGCACAGCTGATGGTAAACTAGGAAAATCAATTTTATATTTATTTTTCTTGTTATATCCTGATTTTCACTTTACAAAAAATATGTCACTGGAATGATGTCTTGGCTCTAGCCAAACTATAGGTATGCCAAGTGGCATCTTATCATGTGTTTACTTCGTCCACATCCGTAAACTCTCAACATAGAGCTTGCACATCTTGTTTTACTTTGATATATGCAAAATAGGCTGATTGACAAATTTGCTGATGTTCGTTCTTTTACTGAGAATGGTCTAACTGCCACGAATATAACAAAAGGAATAAGGGCTGTTTAGGCAATTACGACGAGAAATGGCAGAGATAGACATGTTCTGAAAGAAAGAAAAGAAATGTGTAAATAAATTGTGCTAACCGCTTGTATACAGACTTTCAAAATAAGTTTCACTATACAGCACGGCACGCAACCTCTCGCCACACTGTCCACACAGGGGTGGACATATCAACCTGTGTGGCCACACAGGGACCAAAGAGGTAAGGGGGCCCATTTCTACAATTTCTACAAAGCAGGTGCAATGTTGCGTTTTTAGGAGCTCTTGGGCTGCAAAGGGCTCATTTATTGCTCTTGCACAGGGGCACTTTTTTGTCTATGTCCTCTAGTGCTCTCACATGTACTCTAACTGAATAGCCTAAACAAATATCAACCTGTTGCCAGTTGCCAAGGTTGTTCTCCACCACACCAGGAGAGCACTAGTACTACTGTGAGGGACGAGGGAGACACCCTTTTGATTTATTAATTTCAGGCCAAATATATTATCCAGACTTCTCCCTCTTCCCATACTCCTGAACTGTGGCCCCCACCGATGGGATAAATACACAATTTCTCAAAAGAAAAGGACCTTGCCATATGGCCAGAAAATAAGGGCCCCGTCTCACATAGCGACGCACCAGCGATCCCGACAACGATATGAACTTGTCAGGATCGCTGGTGTGTCGCTACATGATCACTGCTGAGCTGCCAAACAGGCAGCTCAGGCAGCTATCAGGACAGCGACACTGCGGGTAACGTCACTTAGTTACTTGCAGTGTACGTTGGATACCAGCCCGCTGATGCAGGGAGCTGGTAACCAAGGTACACATCAGGTTTCCAGGCGCTGCACGGTGCCTGGAAACCCGATGTGTACCTTGGTTACCAGCTCCCCTGCAGCAGCACGCTGGTATCCAATGCACACATCGGGTTTCCAGGCACAGACCCATGCCTGGAAACCCGATGTGTACCTTGGTTACCAGCTGATCGCTGGTCTCCTGCCTGCCACACGCAGCGATGCGTGCTGGCCAGCGGGAGACCAGCGATCAAAAAAAAGTCCAGGCATTTCTGACACAACCAGCGATTCACAGCAGGGGCCTGATCGCTGGTACGTGTCAGACATAGCGAGATCGCTGCTGAGATCGCTGTTGCGTCACAAAACTTGTGACTTAGTAGCGATCTCGCTAGCGATCTCGCTATGTGAGATGGGGCCCTTAGAGGTCATGTGTTAATTAATGTGAGGAGGAATAGCACTGGGATCCCCTGCTGTCTTTGTGGAGGGCGGCCAGCTATCAATCAGCTATCAATGAAAGCCCTAGACGGGGTGGCACCAACACATAGAGATGAATTATGAGAGTACCGTACATCACAGGGTTAAGTCCAATATACTGTACCATAAGAATCCTGGGAGCCCTTCGCACACACTACTCAACATTCTCTAGCCGTCCTAGATACTAAACTATCGAGATTGGCTCTCAAGAACTACTTAGCCGACCCAAGTTTGGATTCTCCATATCGGTCAAGCCCCAACGAACCCGTTGAGACATCTTTCGTCCCGTTTGGACCTCTCACTAGGAACTTATGACCCATCCTAGATATATTGTGTAAGCTCTGTCAGTGGGATATCTGTATACCCCCGGGTCTTGTTCATCACAACTACCCTCATTCCATCCTAAAGTAATCGCATTAAGATAAGCTGTAGAGAAAAAACCTGACATGATAGAAGAGAACTAACTGGAGTTTTGAAGTCAGCACGCCTATTTTAGTTTAAATCAGCAGAAAAGTCAAACCGTATTTTTAGGATTATAAGCTGCACTGTTTTTCCTCAATGAAAATGGGGGTGAGTTTTACAATCCGAAGGTAACCTACCAGGATGGGGGGTGGCTGCGGTGATGCGGGGTCACAGGAGAAAGGGTCGCTTCTTCAAGAGATTTCATCATCCAAAATCTGAATCTGCACATGCACCGCCTTCGGCAGCCATTTTCCCACGCCCACCACAGGGAAATCAATGAGAAGGAGGATTCTGCTCAGCGCCGACATCATAGGAGAGCCCAGGGATGCAGTCTCAGCATCGCCCCAGTCATGCTGCCGCCAGCCTCCTGAAGGAGCGACCATGCCTCCTGTGATCCCACTCCACCGTTGCCAACCCCCCCCAGTAAGCTACCTTAAAATGAGACTATAAGAAGCACCACCATTCTATTTACAAAACATTTTTTTTCTATTTTCCTCCCAAAATTTGGGGTACGTTTTATGGTTTGGTGCATCTTATAGTCTGCAAAATACAGTATGTTCAAAATTGTTCCCCAGTGATTAGATGTACTCAGATCTCTGCTGTGAGCATTGGGCAGCACCACTGCCAATTTAAATCCCCAGCTAAGCTCCGCCCCGGCCGCGCCTCCTCCTGGCGGCTCCGCCTATGGGCGCATGACGCCGCATGCGACCTGCGTACCCTATCTTTATCACTGGGTACGCAGGCCGTGCGCCGGTATGCGTTTGGCGGCGCATGCGTCCTTTTGACGGTGCGCCGAGTGCACCAAAATGTTGCATGTTGCTTTTTGGTGCGCTCGCCGCACCAGTCAAAAGGATGCATGCGCCGCCAAACGCATACCTGCGCACGACCTGCGTACCCAATGATAAAGATAGGGTACGCAGGTCGCATGTGGCGTCATGCGCCCACAGGCGGAGTGGCCGGGGGCGGAGCTTAGCGGCGGCCGTGCACAGACAGGCGCAGGTCGCTCAAACGCAAGTGTGAAGCCAGCCTTATATGATATATTATTGCTGTTATGTACCAACTCGTACAGAGGTAAGAGTATGTTCGCATGTGGAGTTTTAGTTGTATTTTTACCCATTCATTTGGATGGGTGAAAAGCACTGCCAAAATGCTGAAACAATTGGACATTCTGCGTTTTGGCAAAAATGCAGCATGGCTCAAAATACGTGTGGAAAAAAAAACGGCATGTGCGTGAGATTTCAGAAATCTCATTGATTATGCTGGTACTGTGAAACGCTGCGTAAAAAATGTGGCAAAAATGCTGCAAGAAAGAATGCACAACATAGCACTAAATTGGCACTTAGATGACACATTATATTTCTGCTGGCAAGGCATCAGAAGTGCAAGGCAAGGCATCTTAAAAGGGAACCTGGCATTAGGTGCATGCGGCCCGACAGTTCCTGGTGGCTTCACCCAGATAGCTGCCATGGAGTGACGGGTGTCTCCCTGCATGCGTGTATAGAGAGTGGCCTGTCACTTCAGGGCAGTGGGTAGGGACAAGCTGCCAAAAATCCTCCTGTCCGACTAGTCTCCTGTGGGGCTCAGTCCCCAGCAGCTATTAAGCTATTAAATCCTATTGCGTTTCAGAGTTAAACATATGTGGCTAAAATCATACAGCCAGCGTCTGATACATGCTGCTTTTGGGTCGGGCAGCATGTATCAGCTGTCAGGTCCCTTTAAGGTCCATGTTTTCCAACGTGAATCAGAAAGTCTTCATTAGATTGCTTTAGTATCACATCATTGTCCCCATTCCTGGATCCATCGGGGGGGTTCCCTCTGAACTCTCAGATGTAAAATGTTGCATGTTTTTATTTTATTTCCGTTTACCAAACCTTTATCCATGGCTCCAACTGGTGCACACCTAAGTTCCGATCTTCTAGGTTTCAAGAGTCAGGAATGAGAGCTCTAAAGTGGTATGAACCCAGAAATACACTGAAATATTGCTCTACTCGTTAATTAGGTCTCTACAGGAGCCAATGTCCTGCTCTACAGTCGTTGATATGTTACTTGGGAAATGACATTGATTTATGTTTGTTTTTTTATTACGGTCTACAAGGTAAAATACCAAATTCTGAGCAGTCATTTCTTCATGGCCATTTGCATAATAACAAGCCCTGGGGAAAATGTCTGATTTGTCTATTTCACCATTAATATATAGAATAAATTACAGGTCAAGGTCTCCGGTGGGAATCATTAGGCTTGTCTATAGCTTTAATGTTATGTTTATTCCGTGTTTGTTTCACCAAACTGACATTGAGATTTACATAAATTGCTGGTTTTCCAATTTGTGTGACCTAATTAATGGAAGTGAAGCATTTACGGTGGCTTTTTGTTTTGCTACTTACACTGCCCTCACAGTTTAGCAGCTGTAGATGCACAACGCTTTACAGTGGGTAAAAAAAGTATTTAGTCAGCCACCAATTGTGCAAGTTCTCCCACTTAAAAAGGTGGCAGAGGCCTTTAATTGACATCATAGGTAGACCACAACTGTGAAAGTCAAAACGAGAAAACAAATCCAAAAACTAACCTTGTCTGATTCGGCAAGATTTATTTTGCAAATTATTGTGGAAAGTAAGTATTTGGTCACCTAAAAACATACATGATTTCTGGCTCTCACAGACCTGTAACTTCTTCTTTAAGAGGCTCCTCTGTCCTCCACTCATTACCTGTAGTAATGGCACTTGTATGAACTTGTTATCAGTATAAAAGACACCTGTCCACAACTTCAAACAGTCACACTCCAAACTCCACTATGGGGAAAACCAAAGAGCTGTCGAAGGACACCAGAAACAAAATTGTAGCCCTGCACCAGGCTGGGAAGACTGAATCTGCAATAGGCAAGCTGCTTGGTGTGATGAAATCAACTGTGGGAGCAATTATAAGAAAATGGAAGACATACAAGACCCTGGTAGTC
>JARQOD010010020.1:0-28948 GCA_033576555.1 Oophaga sylvatica | reverse complement strand
GAGGAACTCTGCCGAGGCAAGAAAGAAGACCAGCCCCTCTTGGTTTTCCGAGACAAAACCCGGAGATATGCTCCAAGTTTGGGTTTTTCGACGTTTTTTGACCATTGGTCGCGGATGAAAGCGAAGAAAAGACAATTGCATCCCCCCGCTGTAAAAAAGCTCTCCAGAATTTGGACACAAACTGAGACCCCGACCCGACACCACACGGAAGGCAACCCGTAAGTCTCACAATCTCCCAATGAACACTTGCGCCAGATCTTAGATTGGAAGAGCAGGAAGAGAATAAAAATGTGCCATCTTATGAAACCTGTAACTACAATTTATGAAGTTTTGCCTGAAGACGGAGGGAGGTCGAAATGAAGTCCATAGACAGATGGGTCCATGGACGCTCCGGGATTTTTAAAGGTAAGAGGGACCCAGAGGGGGTTTGGGGTCTTAGACGTGCACAAACCCCACAGGAGCGGACAAATTACCACCTCCTTATTTAAGTTAGGCCACAAAAACCGGCGTGAAAGGAGATCAACGTTGCTTTGCTCCCTGGTGTCCTTCCAAGCGATTATGTGTGCCTCGATAACCTTTTTGTCTTAATGATCGGAACAAACAGTTTCCCTGGAGGTCCTACAGGGGGTCCCCTGACCTCCAATATTTCCTCCTCAAGTTCGAGCATACACCGACCCACTACTCCCTCCGAAGGATAGGAACCGGGCCATCCGTCTTCCCGGCCCCAGGGAAAACGCGAGATAAGGCATCAGCCTTACATTTTTTTGACCCAGGAGATATGTGACGAAAAAATTAAACCTGGTAAAAACAACGACCATTAGCTGTCTGGGATTCAGACGTTTTCAACTCTAAATACGTGGGTTTTGGATCAGTAATGCGGTGAACGGGTGGCTGCCCCCCCCAAAAAAAAATTACGCCATCTTCAAAAGCCAACTTAATGGCCAAAAGTTCCCTATTGCCGACATCTAATTCCTCTCAGCGGACGACAATTTTTTAGAGAAAAGAGGATGCCATTTACCAGGGGACGGACCTTGAAATACTGCACCCCCCCTACGTCAGACGATCCACCTCCACAATGAACGGCTGTGAGCACCCGGGTTTTGAATAGTAAAGGTGCCGAAGCAAAAATTTTTTCAAGGAGGAAAATGCTTGACAACCCTTATCAGACCCTTGAAAAATCCGTCCCTTTTCTTGTCTGTCAGTAGGGGTTTTAACAATGGACGAGAATTACGAAAAAAATTTCCGGTAGTAATTAGCAAACCCCAGGAAAACGCTGCAGTGCCTTAAATCCTCTGGCGTCCCACTCAAGCCTGCCTTCACTTTCCCGGGGGCCATACAAACCGGAAGCTGACACCAGAACTTAAAAACTGAAGTTTCCTGTACGGCGAATACACATTCTCCCTTTGGCTTACAATTTAATTATCTCGCAAGTCTGCAAAACCTGTCTCCATGTCCTGAGAGACACAAGATTGGCGAGTAAATTAAGATGTCATCCAGATAAATGACAACAAATGTCCCACAAGGTGGCGAAAGATGTCATTAACAAAATGTTGAAAACACCCCCGGGGCAGTAGTCAGAACCCAAAGGCATGAAGGTTATAATGTCCCTCCCGGGGTTTAAACGCCGTTTCCCTCATCTCCCTCCTTCATCCTAATCAGATTTAGCCCCCCTGAGATCCACTTAGAGAACCATTTGGCGCCCACAAATCTGATTGAGAGATCTGGAATAAGTGGAGCGGTATGGATCCGGACCGTAATCCATTAAGCTCACGGAACCAAGCAAGGGCGTAGTTCCATCTTTTTTCTTCACAAAGAAAACCCCGCGGCCACTGGGGAAGATGAAGGAATATCCCTTTAGCAGACTTTCCGAAATATAATCCTTCTAGCCTGCCTCCCCAGGACCGAAAGGTTATACAACCTAGTTAGTTAATTTGCATCCCGGGAGCAATTTTATAGAAATCATACTCGCGTTTGAGAGGTTAATTCTTGACACCCCTCCTCAGAAAAGACATCCTCAAAGTCCACCAAAAAAGGTGGTAAGTTCTAGGCCGACGCACCAATGACCGTGTTATGCAGTTTTTATGCAAAATTCACCCCACGGCTTTCTCTCTGGTTTGCCAATTAATAACGGGTTTTGTTTATTAACCAAAGGAGACCCAAACAATAGGAGTGGGAAGACCCTCCAACACAAATAAGAAAATGTTCTTTATGTATTGCCCCCACTCGAAAGTCAATGTTTTTGTACGGTTGCAAAAAGCTACCTTGACCGAGAGGCCTGGCGTGATTGAGAATATGGGATAGGTTTTTGGGTGTACCCAGTTGCATAAACCCCGAACCTGGGCAAACCGAGGTCCACCGATTAGCCCCGGTCCCCACTATCCAGAAAAAACAAATCCTTCGTTCTCGTACCACCACCACCTCCGCTGGTCGGAAATGAAACGGACCTGGGGACGAAAATAATACTCCCGATTGTCGTCCACCACCAACCGGGATTAATGTTTTCCGGCGACTTCTTGCTCAGTACAGTAGGGTGGAACCCTCAATAAAAGTCCCTCTCTCCCGCAGAAGAAACCCTTCTTTTTTTTGCGGCCACCGCGACCCCTCCCTCGGAATGATGTCCCTCCCAACGCATAGGTTCCTGGAACAAACCGGGGAACCTAATTTAGGGACTTTAGAAGGAGGGGGTCATCACAGGGGGCGAGTTCCCCACACCTCTCCCAAAAGCCGTCTATCAATGCGAATTGCAAGACCTAGCGGCCTCCAGTGGGGGGAGAATATATGAGCCAAAATATTTAAATTTGTCAGAAAACCTTGACAAAACTGGCTTTTAAGGCGGGTCATTCCACTGAGTATCCGTGGCCCACCTCGGAACTTGAAGAAAAATTCCTGCCGGAGACTCCCTGCTGTATCCAAAGTAACTTCATTTCAGCAAGGGAGACCGATCCGGGTCATCATATACCAGACCCAGGGCGTAAAAAATCGGTCCCTGATGGAGAGCCGGGGGGCCCCGGGGGAGGAGAAACGCCCAGGTTGAGGGGCCCCTTGTAAGAGCAGTGACAATTCCCACCCTCTGATCCTCATTTCCCCGCGACTGCGGCCGCAGCCAAAATACAATTTCATGTTCCCGGGAAAGAAAAAAAACTTGTCCCGCCCCCCAGAAAAACCTGCCGGGGAGCCATTTAGGTTCGATTGGCTTGCTCCCGGGGGTACAAAACCTTGGATTTAAGTCCGTCAGCTCCATGGACAAACTCGCAATGCTGAGCTAAATGGTTTCTGGATCCATGGGGCTGGGGGGAATCTTTAGTATGGTCGGTTAAATGTCACGCTGCTGGTAGAGGTGGACCGCGGTCTATGAGACCCTAAACGGGGGTCCGACTAGTCCTCCTAATGGAGGTATGTTAATGGTACAGAGTCCGGGGCGCCAGCCTAACACTGCTCCTGTGATCCCTGACCACTGTAAATCCAGTCCTGAGAAAGGACCCGATCCACCAAAGGGAATGGGCAGATCACAGCTTCTAACATATAAGAAAAAGGACAGACAAGGGTAAAGTAAATACTGCCTTGATACAAAAACTTCAACACAGAGGGAAACACAAAAGGTTAAGGAGAAAAAACAATAGCGGGGGAGAGGATTAACCAAAACAGGCACTCTTACCCAAGTCTTTCCAGAAACGATCCGCTCGCTGGTCGAATGAATGCTTTCACCACAATCCTAAGAGAAGGGCAGGTATTTGAAGGAACTAATTAGTGCCTAATACACTGCAGCGGGCGAGCTGGAACTGTCTAACCCAAGAGAACGGTAGAATTAACCCCTCATGCCAACAGACAATAGCACCCAAAAACTCAGCTGCGAGAAGTGGGAATGTGAAATCGCGCGATCTTCGTGGCGATACACCCGTGCAGCAACCCAAAAAACTTGCCTTTTTTGTTGGTGTGCTTGTGTTGGAGTCCTGCTGCTTGTTGCCAACAGTCTGACCCCTTTCCCTTCACCCCAAATGATCGGTGTTGTACAACGGGGTTTTTTCCCGCCGCTTTGGGCCAGCTTAAACCAGTGATCGTTGATCCGCGGAGGAGGAGGCGAATGTGGGTGCATCCGCTTTGGGCAAAGACTCATAAAGGCCATTTTCACCCCTTTATGCCCTCTCTGCGGATCATCAGCAAGTTTTTTCGTTTTGTCGGATGACCTTCCCCCTTTGTGTTTTTGCTGGGGATTCTCGCCCTGGGATCACCTACCAGGATCAGGATGCGGAAAGTATCTCTGCAGAGGAGTGCCTTCCCTTACGTACGGTATGTATTCCTCACCTACATAGTTTGTGTGTTTTTTCCCCCAAGTTTGCATTTACCCTTATGATTGAAAACCCGGTATGTTAGTGCGTTTGTTCTACCTTTGTGCATGTGTAAGATTGTTTTCTCTACTTTTGTTACTTGTAGGTTTCCTAATGCTGGTATCTTATGCTGCATCCATCTGGAGTTTTGATTGGGGGTCCCTATCTCTGGGTTGTGGGTGATACCTGCTCAAACTCTGGGACAGACTTCATCAAATGGTGAGTGAGCCAAAGATGAAGACCCGGAAGAGGATTGCCAGGGGATTGGGCCAATGCCAGTTCCCAATTGTATTGGGCCCTTGTGGGAAGCACATCCGTGTGGGGGAAGCCCCCAAAAATCAATTCTTTTCAAACAAATATTTTTGTTGTGCTGTTGGGTCTGGTTGTTTAGTAATACGGTTTTAATTGTAGACATTGGGGCCTAGGAAGAATGGAGACTTCAAATTTTCCATTTGGGTGGCGGTTCGCAATAAGGTTGCACCTACCACCAGACGCCAATTCCTGGCTCCAATCTGAACCTGTCCCAATGTTGTAGTTGGGCTGAGGCCTTACAGCATCAAGAATGGATGAGGCCAATCCACGACGACCCTTGACACCGTCGTCGGATCTTCAACATTTCCCTATCAGGGCCCCGGGCCCTGGTGGAGTGTGCCTTTGGCATTCTGTGTGCAAATGGCGGGTTCTCCAGTTGTTTCAGCTGAGTGAAGCCAAGTAAATGAGATCTTAAAAGATGTGTTGTTCTACATAATTACCAGAAGCATGATTGTGGCCCATAGATGTTGAAAGTGTGGTCACCAAGTGGATATGCCTACCCCCCCATGTCACCCATTTACCTCCCCACTCTCGGGGACTCAAAACCCCGTGTATCTTTACCCAATATTTGTGTCACCTGAGGTATACAACATGGCAAGATGATGCAATATTATGCTGTAATTTTTTGGTGTGTGTGTTTTTAATCCCGTATATACTCGATTATAAGCAAGTTTCAGCCCATTTTTTGGGTAAAAAGTCCCCCTCTTGGCTTATACGAGGGTTATATGGGGGTCGGCGGGGGGGGATCGGGGTGTCAGACTACTAACCCCTCCCGCGGGGGTCTTTGCAGCCCCCTGCTTCTCCCACGATCTCCGGCTTCTTCCTGCAGCGGACAGGGTACTGCTTTAAAGATGAATATGAATATTCCGATTTAAGAGCGGTACCACGTGACCGCTGTAGGAGGGAAGCGTGGGAGACCCCCAGAGAGAAAAAGAAGCTGCATAAAGTGCACGCCGGCGGGGGGTGGTATAGCAATATTTACCCCCCCCGGCCCAAACGCTGGCGTGCTCCCGTCCGATCCTTGGTGTGAATGTTCAGGCAGAGGGCGCGATGACGTCGTTAGTGTTTCTCTGCGCCCTCTGCCGGGTCTTCACTGGGGGACCCGGAAGAGGGGCAGTGCGCAGCGTGTGGCGGTCCGGTGACAGGTAAAAAATCTCAGGGCCGGGGTTAGAGCGAGCGGTGACCCGGCACCTTTCCCCCATAGTGTGCCAGTGTCACCCCCCTGTCAGGACACCAGCACCTGGCCCCAGCACGAAAAGGTAAGTATGTCATTTTTTTTTTTGTAGCAGCAGCGCGGGAAAGGGGCTTTATATATGGGACATAATTGTGGAGCATATGGGGGAAAATCATGGATCAAACGGGGGCATAATCTGTGCGCTATGGGGGGATAATCTGTGGATCATAAGGGGCTAATCTGCAGCATAAGGGGCATAATCTGGAGCTTTGGGGGCAAAAATTGTGGAGCATTGGGGGGCATAATTGTAGACATACGGAGGCAAATCAGGGGGCATTGGGGCATATCTGTGCAGCATATGGGGGCATAATCTGGGGTCTAAGGGGCATAATTTGTGCAATTTATGGGGGCCAATTATGGAGCAATGGGGGGATAATCATTTTTCCCCTGGCTTATACGGAGTCAATAAGTTTTCCGTTTTTTTGTGCAAAATTAGGGGGGGCGGTTTTCAGGGTCGGCTTTAATGAGTAATTGGTAAACTTTTTCTTGTCACATATTCTGTCTGGTGTTAAGATCTAACACATGGTTGTTGGTTGAGTACAAACAATTTGAAAAAGACTTCAAACTTATTAGAAAAAATGATATTTATATGTGGAAACTGCCACTTGAGGTAGTGATACCATAATTGCTTCACATGGTATATGTCTTTACGTCAATGTGTAAGTGTGCATCCTTACACAAGTACCAAAATAAGCATGCAAAATGACAAAAGTTTCTTACATAATAGTTTATAAAGACAAAAAACAATAGTCAATATGGTGTGTGATCATATGTGACCCATTTGTGTGTTGGTCCATTAGCAAGTGCAAAAGATGCATTTGACAACTGTCATTAAATTAAATATAACAAAAGAACATCCTTCATTGTATGTGTAAGCATGGCCAAAAGTTTTGGAATGAAAAATATTATTTTTCAATGATTGCTGCCCCTGGTTTTTATGTGTGTTTTACAGATGTTTTTATCACAGACAGAAATTTAAAATTGCAAACATATGAGTAACAAAGCTTTATTGACAGTTAGAATGGTTAATGCGCAAGTCAATATTTGCAGTGTTGACCCTTCTTTCTTCAGGACCTCTGCAATTTCCCGGCATGTCTCAATCAATTCTGGACCAAATCCCTGATGTGCAGCCATTCTTGCAAATCAATGCTTTATTTTTTCGAATTTTTGGTTTTTGTTTGCCACCCGTTTTTGATGATTGACCACAAGTTCTCAATGGGGGTTAAGATCTGGGGATTTAGGCCATGGACCCAAAATTCTATTTTTGTTCCCGAGTCATTTTGTTATCACCTTTGCTTTATGGCAAGGTGCCCATCATTCTGGAAAAGGAATTGTTGTCGTCAAAAACTGTCTTGGGGGGTGGGAGAAGTTGCCTTGGAGGACATTTGGTACCATTTTTATTCATGGCTGGTTTTTAGGCAAGACTGTGAGGGACGTTCCCTTGGCTGAGAACAAACCCATCATGAATGGTTTCAGGATGTTAACGTTGGCATGAAAAAAAGACTGGTGGTGCGCTCACCTTGTTTCTCCGATTAGGCGTTTTCCTGATGCCCAAACAATCGAAAAAAGGGGGTTCAAAAGAAAATAACTTTCCCCCAGCCTAACAGTCCCTGCCTGTCCTTTTGCAAAAATATCGTCTGTCCTGAAAGTTTTTTCGGAGAGAAGTGGTTCTTTGCTGCCCTCCTTGGACCAGGTTGCCCAAAGAGTCTCCGCCTCACAGTGGTGCGATGCACTCACCCCTGCCTGTTGCCATTCCTGAGCAAGCTTGCACTGCTGGTAGCCCGATCCCGCAGCTGAAACACTTTTAAGAACGGTCCTGGCGCTTGCTGGTTTTCTTGGGCCCTAGGCCTTTTTGGGAAAATGGAACCTCTCTCCTTGAAGTTCTTGATGATGCGATAGTTTGTGATGAGGTGCAATCTTTCTAGCTGCGATATTTCCCTGTTAGGCCATTTTTGGCATTGCAATGATGACTGCACTTTTTCTTTAGAGATAACCATGGTTAAAAAGAAGAGAAACAATGAGCCAACAACAGCCTCCTTTTAAAGTGTCCAGTGGTGTCTTCTTACAATCATGACAGATTGATCTCCGCCTGTCCTCATCAACACCACACCTGTGTTAATGGAGCAATCACTGAAAAAGGTTTAGGGTCCTTTTAGGCGGGCGCAATGATGTTGAAATGTGTTTTGGGGGTAAAGTTCATTTTTAGCCAAATATTGACTTTGCAAGTAATTGCTGTTAAGTGTCACTCTTTTTAACATTCTGGAGTATATGCAAATTGCATTGAAAAAAGTGAAGCAGTAACTTTGAAAAAATTAATATTTGTGTCATTCTAAAAAATTTTGGCCCATGCGTAGCCATTTTACCCATATGTTTGTTTCACAAGATTACACTACTGCAAATAATGCAATAGCTCATGGATTTAAAAAAATTCCCAAAAAGATAACAAACTTGCCATAAAGAGAATAAAGAGGGCAAAATAAAAAACTTTCATTCCTGTGAGCACCATATCTGCCCCATATGGGTTGGGTTTAAGACTAGACTAATGAATGTGATTGACAACTTTTAAAATGGATGGGGAAAAAATAACAAACATTGGTGTAAATTATAAGATCTAACGAAAATAATAAAATGGTACCTAGGCCACATCCCACCGCTAAGTACATATGGTGTTTGTAGGATTCGATGAGTGCAAATTGCGTTAAAAAAACATGGTGTAAGAAAAAATTAACAAAATTACAACGTTGAGTTTGCCTACTCAAGAGATTTTGGGAAAAACCATATGTTTTTTTACATGCAATAGAATAGTGCACATGTGTTTTGCACAAAATGAGTGTAAAATAAATTGCCAACTTAAAAAGTTGCTTTGGAAATCAAATATATAAGTAAACTACAAAACCAGCCCCCAAACTGGATTGACAATGGCCATTTGGGAAGTCGGTTTTAGCACCCTTTGACCCTGTTGTTGCCAAGGTTGGTTGGGGGGGGAATGGGTTGAGGTGTAGGCGGCCGTGCAGGAGGACTTTGATCCTAATTAGCATGCACTTTTTGGTGGGGGGAAAGCGCAGAGGTTTTCGCGGTGAGAGCTGCCCTTTCAAGGAATTCAAAAAACCTCATATGGGTTATTGGGGGGTGTGCATGCATCAATTGGTGTGCATTGATCCTCGCAACGGGCCTGAGATCAGGGGTAGGGGATGAAGGTTAGCAGGCAAGGGCACGGGAATAGGCCTCCTACCTCATCCACAGCTGCCCTTGAAAGGTAATTGAGTACCCCAGTGTCCAGCTACGTGTGTCGATCTAGTGATGTCTTGCCGTTTCTCCCCGGAGGTATTGCAGCGGCTAGGGGGGCCCCCAGAGGTACAATGGCGGGGGTGTGCTGCAGTGGTGCCTTGGTACAGGTAGAGGAGGGGGGGTTGGGTGGTCCTTGGGAACCTTGGGGGATGTGATGGGAGGTTAGATGTGGGCCACCCACCTTTCACCTCCCCACCGGTCAATAATGGCCCTCCTGAGTCTGGCCTGTCCCCTCTCAGTGGGTTGGAATTGAGTTCTTGTTGGGAAATGAAGGGGATTAGAAATGTAGGAGGGGTGAGCCTAAAATGCATATGTGTTTTTGTGGTGTGTTATTACTATGGTCTCAGATCCAGATAGGAGCCAGAAAGCCCAAGGCGGTAAAGTATACATATTTTCTTTTTGTCGGTGCCGCAGACCCACTCTGGACCTTGCTGCCGTTCCCCCCAGTAATGGTCGCGGATGTTCTCCATCGTACATAACATCATCCACTGTTGACAATTTATAATGTAAGCAATTAGCTAGCTGCAAAAAGCAAATTCTTCCCATACCAAATATAGTCATGGGGGGCCCAGTAGGATGTAAGTATATAACATTTTTGGGGTCAAAAAAAAAAAATAAATAAATTTTTTTCACAAAATCAGGCTAGAATACACTTGATCGTTAAGAAGTTTGTAAAAAAAATCAAGTAACTTACGATTCGCTGTGCTCCTCGCGTGGGTGTTGCCCAAAAAGTGGGGAAAATCTGCCCACGATGGCCTCCATGCTGCCCCTTTCCTTGGTGGTCAGCGTAATGTGCATCTTTTGGTCCCATATTTCGGGCCCTCCTGCACCAAAACAATCATCATTCACATTAGTGTTGGCGATACGTAATGCAAATATCGGCTATCGGCCGATATTAGCTCTATCGGCCTTTCGAAAATTCGTTTCGATATTTTCGTCTTTCGAATACCGGAACGGATTTGGGCACTGTCATGTTGTGTCCGTCGGTCGGGTCTGTCACTGTCAGTGTCCGTCGGGTCGGGCTGTCAAGGGTCAGCGGCACTTACTGGAGAAGATCTCGGCGGGGCACGTCCTGGACTGCTTCATGGCCGCCATCCTCTTCTCCCCGGCGGTCACATGCGTTTCTGCGAAAACTGCAGTGACTGCTGGGTAACCCGGCCGTTAAAGCAGTCAGTTGATGGACATCACCGCCGGGGAGCAGGTAATCACTGTGTGGTCGGTGACAGGCTCTGCCTGTATTGCGATGTAGCAGAGTGGTCGTCGTGGGGGCTGTCGTTACTATGGACTGCGTCGGACAGGTGTATCTGTTGGTTTGTTTTTTTTGTTTTTTTACAGGAATCGTGGCGTGCAGGAATGGGAGTACAATAAAAGAAAAAGAAAACGTGTTGTCTCTTTTATTCATTAAAAGACTTTTTTCTTGCTGTGTCTTTTTTTTTAAAAAAATTTTAATAATTTGGGATTAATAATGGATCGGTGTCTTATTTTCGCCCCCTCCTTTTTAACCGGGCTTATTGTCCCCGTGCAATAACGGTGACATTAACCCCTTTTACCCCACTTGCCACCGCTACGGGCGTGGGGAAAGCCGGGTAAGTGCCACAATTGGCACAAAATTTTATCGAAAAGTGGGGCTGCTGTAGCCTGGTATTATAGGGGGGTTTTAGGGCCAAAATCCATGGGCCTTGACGTCTTTTAATACCAGCCGCAGCAGTCTGCATTTTCTTGGCTGGTTAACAAAAATAGGGGGACCCCTCGCCGTTTTTTTTTTTCGGGGGATCCCCTATTTTTGTTAACCGCCAAGCTAAGCAGATGCTGTGGCCTGGTATTTCAGGCTTGCAAGGTCCATGGATATTGGATTTACCGCCTGAAAAACCAGGCCTCAGCGGTCTGTTCATTGGCTGGTTAAAAAAATAGGGGGGACCCCACGCCTTTTTTTTTCGAGGGGATCCCCTTTTTTTTGGTTAACCAGTTCCCTCTGACGCACTGATTGTGCCCCCGGCTGACCTGAAGTAAAGGGGAAAGAAATCAATTAAGCTTTTCCACTTCCTCTCCTGCAGCCAGGAGAGGAAATATTTTTTGGGGGTTTACTGTGAGGCTGCAGTTTGTGCGGTCCCTGCAGTAAACATTAACCCTTTTGTTGGATTACACCGTGGGACCGACGTACATCGGATTGGTAAGAATAATTTTTGTTTATTTTTATTTTTATTACGGGGAAGTTTTAGCAGGTAAATTAAAATTGGTCAAAAACTGTGTGATTATTTATTAAACTTCTTTTTTATTAAAGGTGTGGGGTTGTTTTGTTTTTTTCATACAATAGGATTAATAATGAAGTTGTTCTGATGACAGCTCTCAATTATTAACCTGGCTTAAAAAGTGACCTTTAATTGCAAAGGTCATTTTAACCCTTTTTAACCCATTCACCACCGCTACGGGCAATGGGATAGACGGGCAAAGTGCCAGAAAGGGAAATCTAATGAGTTTGCCCTTTTGGGGTGTCTGGGGGCAGATGTTAGTGCCGGGGGGGGCAAAAAAAATGGTCCTTCTGGGCTATTTTTATCTCCCCCCAACTACGGGCCTTTGTCTGTCTGGTTGCGAAAATAGGGCGGGGGCCCACGCATTTTTTTTGCAATTTTTACACCTCTTATAAATAACTGTCATTGAATTTGTGACCAATATTTTAAATTTATTTTTAGTTCATACACTTCTACATTTAAATAGCCGCTAATTAATTGCCGGTTTTGGGGAAAGCAAAACCCCCGAATGAAAGACACTTGGTTTTCTAGAGTTAACCATGTCTTTTCATGTAGTTTGTATTGATTTGCACAAACCAATTCATGAGTGTGTGGAAAAATTTTTCACCCTGTAGGGGTTAATTAAAGGTGTTAAATTCGTAGCAAAAAGTCCGTTTTTTTTTACAATAAACACCTTAATAACCCACAGGTGGAAATTTTGCACACATAGAAGGATGTAATTGTTTGTGCAAATCAGTTGCAAACGACATGAAAAGAATGGTTAACCCTATGTCCCAAAGTGTCATTTCATGTGGGGCTTCTTCTTTTCACAGAACCGGCTTTACCCGCAATTGAATCAGAGGTTTTTATATGTAGAAGTGTATAAACTATACAATATTATATTTTAGGGCCAATGAATGTATATATATTATATGTATTCTATTGGGTATATTTAGTGTTTACAGGAAATAAAGGTTTTTTTTAGTTGCGATATTTTGTTCCCATAGACTTACATGGCTTCCGGTATGAAAGGATTTTCGAGATATTTGTGCTATCGGCGATACAATTTCGATCGTATTTTTAGTTTCGAGCACTACGCTCAACACTACTCCACTTGGTCAGGGGACATCATGGCCGACTCCGTGGAGGCATTCTTTGGGATGTTGGCGCTCTTTTGAGCTAATTTGCTTGTGTCGTTCCTTCATGGTTTTACCATTTCCTGTGAGTGCGAAGTCTTGCGTATTTCTCGCAAGTCCACGTCTGGTCCGTGGTAATCGTTTTTTTCGCACCATAGACTTTCATTGGCGTACAAGGGCGTAATACGCGTACAATCACAGCATGCTGGGGTGTCTCGCACCGTAAGAACGGCCGAGAAAAATACCTGATCAGGCTGCCCCATAGAGAAATATTGGTCTGTGTGTAACGCGTGGTTTTCACGCCCTCTCAACGTCCGTATTCTCCCTTTTTGTGAGCCGGCCTTAAGATATGCTCGTGCTCTGGGGCGGCCTGTGGGGTCTCATGTGGTGCTTGATTGGTATTCTCAGTATGATTTGACAGGTCATAATCCCTCACTGACCTGCCCCCTAGTTAATAATGAATATTATGAGTGTTATGTTTTTAAAAAATCCCTTCGCGGCAAGGCCAGCGTGCCACATGATTGAAATTTTAATGTGATTTAATTATTGTTTTTGTTGGTTTGTGTTACTGAAGGCGCCAGCGGGGCCTCTTGCTTGAAAAATAATTTTGCTTCCCAAGATGGCTCGCAGCATCTATCGGATGCAATAGCTGCTACTGCGGCCGGCGGGGATCTTGGGAGGCAATTTTTTTTTCTATTCTCGCAGGAATCAGGATCCCAAAAGATGTACTGCGCAGGCGATCCTCTTGAAGGAGACTTTTTTTCCCCTTTAAGATGGGCCCCTGTTCAGTGCAGCCTAGGGGACACCAATGCCCCTTTTCAGACAGATTTTTTTTTTTTTTTAGTTTTTTTGTATCCATTAAAAAAAATAAATACACATTTCGATGCAATCGTGCTGCAGCGGTCGCGCCACCAGTGGCAGCGTACAGAAGGTGATTTATTTATTTTTTTTAAAAATATAAATATTGTTATGTAACATAGGGGTCCTTATCAGAGCACCACATGAAACCCCCCCACAGGCCGCCCGCAGCACGAGATATTTTTAATTCAAAACTGAAAAAAGGATCAAACAACAACACAAGAGGTTTCATCAACCCCGGTATATTTAAGCCGGGTAACTTGGGATGGCACCGATGCGAGAGCATCAGATGCGATATTAATGACCCTCGATCCTGCTTGCGCGTGCGGGAGCCGATGCCATGCTACTGTGGTCCGCACCTCTCGCACAGAGCGGATTGGGCACAGTGGGAGGAGACAGAGAAACTACCGTATTTTTCGGGCTATAAGCACCCGGGTTTTTGGGTGGAAAATAGGGAAAATATATTTGAACCAAAAAATGTGGTAAAATATTTTAACATAAATAACATATATTATATGGTGGGATTTATATACAATAGTATGTTTTTGTTGGAAGCTACGGGTTGGAGTGGTGCGCGGGCCCTGTGGTGACTGTAAAGTACTTGTGAAGAACCCTGGAGGGGGAGATAGATTGGGGCACGGGGCTTTATTTAAAGCCCTCTCCAGCACTGAAAATAACACTGGAGTCTGTTGTGAATGGCTAGAGAGGGTTTTCTGAGCAGGGCCCCTCTGGGGTTACTGACAGTACTGAACCTTTCAGCGGGAATGGCAACGGAATATGAGGAGTAAAAAGGGGGTTCCCCCCCATGTGGTCACCGGTGATCAATGTTCTTGTTAATTCTGGTTCTTGGTTCATTTGAAGTTGCTGGGGTTTGCCTGCACCTGCTGCTTTCAATAAGTTATTTTTTGCTTTTCTTTTTGTGCTTGCTTTTTTCATAGTTTTCTGCACTTTTGTGGAGGTCAGCCGGGTCCCATCCTGGGGCTGTGTCCTCTCAATTTTTTTGTAGCCACTGTTATTTGTTATTTGCTTTTTCCTGTTTTTTCAGTGGCTGCGGCTTTTGCTTTATTCATCAGAGTCTGATTTAGGTGGTAGGTCGTGTGATCTCAGGTTTTTTTGCAATCAGAAGTGCTGGTATTTTTTAGGGTTTTTTGTTGGATTGCAGTCAGAATTTTCCTGTCTTTTCGTCTAGAAGATTGGGCCCCAACGTTTGTCATTTATTTTCTGTCTGTGTCCGTGCTATCTTCTTGTCTAACCGCCATATATGTTTGGGGTTCCTATTTTTTTGGGGAATCTGCTCTGGGGCGATAGTTTTTTTTCTGCCTTTAGGTGTAGTTTCTCTCAGGCTGTGACGAGGGTCTAGGATCAAGTGGAATGCTCCACGGCTATTTGTTGTGTGGTTAATTTTAGGTTACTGCAATCCAATAGGTTTTCCGCCTCTTGGGGTTTAACCGTTTTTGCTTTTTTTTCCCCCCAGCTACCTAAACATAACAGTATTACCGGCCCAAAAAATAAAATTTTGGCTCCAAAAAGGGAAAAATAGGTGGAAAGAAAAAAGTTGTCAGAGTTGTCAGAGTTTTTTTTTCTCTTTGTTGCTTTTTTTTCCCCCCCCTTTTTCTTGGGTGTGAGGAGGATTTTTTTTTTTCAATGGAGTTTGCAAGTTGTCGGCCGTGTGGGTCAGCTTGCCACTGAGGTTTTTGGGGTATTGCTTCCTATCTTGTGGTTGCCGGTGTGGAACCAGGATCCCCTGCCGGATTTGTTTTTGGGGGATCGGGCCTAAATTTCTGAATTTCAAAAATAACTGTAAGTTGTTTTTTGCCTTGAAGCTAAGTCCTCAGGGAAAGCAGACGCAGGTTCAAATTGTCATCTTTCCTGGCGGGACCCTAGGATTGGGCTTTTCCCCTGACCCTGGGATCCTGTTTTGAATGTGTTTTATGTATTTTTTCAGGCTCTGGGGGGTTTTGTAGTGAACCCCAATGTCACTGATCAGGTGAGAAGACCTTGTTGGATTAAGTCAGGCTGTGAAGCCCTGAACTGTACGTCAGAAATTTCTAAAAGGGGCAGTCCTGACCAAATGGAATGAGACGCTTTGGCAGCCCCCTTTTTTTGGAAGGGTTTCGAGAGAAATGTAAAGGATGTTTATGGTGGGGTTTCCTGCACCCTCTGGTCCAATTGATTCTATGGTCTTTGGCTATTCAAATTGACAGACGTTTGGTAGCGTAGAGGTTGCGTGAGTGGTGTTGCCTTTGGGCCAGCTCCTGAGCCCATGCAGTGTGATAGAGTGACTTCTGGGGCAAGCGTCATGAATTTCGAAAGCGCAAGGGTTGTGTTTCTGCTGTGGTGACTCCTCATGCTATTTTCCTTGCCCAAGCGGGGAAGACGTTTTGCGCGCCAGATGTCTCTTGGGTGTGTTCGCTAAATTTTGTTGCTTTACCCTGATTTTCCATGTCCCATTTTCGGCTCAGGCTTTTGTTGATTCAGGAGGCTATTAACCTGATGGGTTTTGATTTTTTGCCCAAACGTTGTGGCTTTCCCCATGTACCCTGCGGAGTCTATTCCCCTATTGGTATTGATTCTACCCCTTTGGCGGAGAAAAAACCCCCAAAAATTTTCTCCCTCAGGTGTAATGAGGGTTAAAACCAGATCATCAGGAGAGTTGCAAATTTCTGGTGTTACCATAATCTGGCATGACATTTTGTTCTGGGGTTTCCTTGGTTGCAGATCTAAATCCTGTTTGGATTGGAAATCTGTGTCTGGGGACCATTGGGGGCTTCCAATATGTTAATGCTGGCCTCCTGTTTTTTGTGCCTCTCCCCGTCCCGGGATGTTTGACTTTTTGATTTGATTTTTTTGATGTGTTTAATGAAAGTAAGTCTGTGTCCTTACCTCCTAACGAAACTATAAATTCCCGCTATTGAGTTAGTGCCTGTGGTAAATTTCCTAAGGGTCGTTTTTAACTTATCTTACCTGAAAACGGGGCCATGCGATCTTAATAAAGGAGTCATGGGAGGGTTTATCGGACCTTTCCTCTTAACCCTTGGGCGCCTTTTTTTTTTCTGGGGCCAAAAGGTTTGGTTCATTGAAGGCCGTTTTCTTTGGATTATCGCCTCCTGAATAAGATCCCCTGTAAAAAATATCAATATCCCATTTACCCTTGATTTTGACCTGTTTTCCAGAGTGAAAAGTGCTAGGTGGGTTTACCAAGCTTGACCCAGGGGGGCGTATAACTTATTCGCATTAAGTGGGGATGAATGGAAGAGGGGGCTTTTTAAATACCCCAGAGGGGCTTTTTGAGACCTAGTGATGCCCTTTGGGCTCACTAATGTTTCCTTCCGTCTTCCAATCCTTCATGAATGAATTTTCAGGGATTTTGTGGATAAATTCTGATTGTTTTTTGGATGATTTTGATTTTTTCAAATGATGGGACTCTAGGGTGAAACATTTGGACTGTTTTCCAGATTTTGAGAGAGAATGCACTGTATGTGAAGGGATCAAAGTGTCTTTTTGGGTAAAAGGTTCATTTTGGGATTCTTTTGTCTCCGTCTGTTATTAAAAATGGCCCCGGTTCAAGGTACAGGCATCTGTGATTGGGTTCAACCTACTTCATTGAAGGCTCTTCAGAGATTTGGGTTTTGCCAATTTTTATCGTAAATTTATTGGTAATTTTCTGGTATTGTTAAACCATTGACTATCTGACCATAAAGGGGTTCCGATGTGGTGAATTGGCCTCCTGAGGAGTTTCTGCATTTCAGGAACTTAAGCAGAGATTCATTTCTGCTCTGTCTACGCAGCCTGATGTTTCTCTGCCAGTTGCAGGGAGGTTGATTGCCTCGAGATGGGGCAGGTGTCGTTTTGTCCCAAAGGGATCCAGAGACCTCTAAGAATAACCCTTGTGCCTTTTTCTCTCGAAAGTTTTTGTAAGGTTCTGTGTCATGTTCCTGAAACTCGTTTTTCCGTCAGCCATTTTACTTTCTGTCTTTTTGCTGCAGTGTCTTGCCCTCAGTCAATATGGAGTTTCCAGCTTGCATGTTCCCGCCCTGATTCTCTCCCTCTTGCTTCTTAAGCAGCCACAGCTGAGCAATCAGTGCTTCGAATCAAGCCTGCAGTGAACCGTGACCTGACTCCTGGAAGCCTTGGACCTTGTACTCCGTTATTTCTATTGGGAAACTTTGGAACCTCGTGGACTTTGGAATTGCATTTGATAAACCCACTTGCATGGACTTATGGTAAAAGAGAAGAGATCCTGAACCTGTTGTGGAGTGATTGTGGTTAAGTCTCTGGCTGCTGGGGTCTCCTGCTTTTGTATCTGAAACTGTGTGACTATTATTGCCATTGTAGGTAAACAAGACCTTCTATATCAAACCTGTGACTCCTGTGTTTTCATCGCCCAAGCACAAGACACTATATGAACTGTACTTAATTACAAGATTCTGAAGCCAAAGTTAGGGGTTGCGGGTCTGGAAAGGCTTGTCTGTGTAACTGTGGTATCAGATGTCGGTTGTACTTTCTGTGATGACGTGGTTGTGACTTCTCAAAACCATTCCAGGTGAGCAATCCCTTAAGTTTTTTTTTTGCAGTGTTATCACAGGAAACCCAAATATTGTTTTTTTTTTTTTTTCCTCTTTTGTGTCTGCTGTAAATGTGGATATCGTTGTTCGGTTGAACTTTTGTGATGATAGTGGTTGTGCTTCTACAACCCTCCGGTGAGCAGTTCCCTTAATTTTTTTTTCTCCCCGCAGTGTTACCACAGGTAAACCTATTGTTTTTTTTTTCTTCTCCTCTCCTTCCGTACTCCTGGCTTAAAAGATCGGAAAATGGAGGCCCGCTAAAGGAACTTTTGGGGGTGATGAAAATCCTTGCGATTTGCAGATTTTAAAAAAACCCGTTTTAAAAAACCTAAGGACCTCACAACCACAATTTGCAAGTGTTTGGACGACTGCCAGGATTGCGAGCCGGATTGGGTTCAGAGGACGGTCCGACTCCTGCCGTAGCCCCGAGTTCTGGGTTTCCCAAGTTGCCCCCCTTTTCGTTTTGGCGGGTGAACGTGAGAAATTCAGGGGATTTTTAATTTAATGCAATCTTTTTTTTCTGCACATGTTCACAATTTCCCACTGAACGATTAAAGAGTTACTATAATTATGTTGCTTACCAACAAGGCTTGATTGGGCAACCCTCTGATTGAGACTGAGGATGAATTTTTTGGACATTTGTGCTTTCATTTCACCATGGGGCAGGTGTTTTAGACCCCAATCGGGTGCAAAGGAAGCGCCATGTTAGCTTTGCGCCAAGGTAAGCACTCGGTAGCTGAATATGCCTTGGTTTTTAGGAGATGGGCCCTTGATACCACCTGGGACAGTTCCGCCAAAAAATTATTTTTCGAAAGGGGTTTCTCCACTGATAAGGATGACCTTGCTGTGCCGCCTCCCACGGTTAGGTGACTTTTAACTACTGAAACCGTATTGATATCGTTTGACTGAACGCAGGCAAGAGGATGGTTCGAAAGCAAATCCACTAACCTTTTCCTCCTTCCTCTCCGCTAAGGAACCTTTGAGTGGTACCGGGAACCTGAACCTGAACCCATGCAGGGAGGACTCTTTACACCGGGTTAGTGATGCAGCAAGGAACATGTTTTAAGGAGAATCTATTTTCTATTGGGTAAGTCGGGCACTTCATTATAAAACGCCCCAGCCGTTCTTGTAAGACTACTGCACCCTTTTTCACTGTGAGTGTTGCGAGAGGGGGATTGTTAGGTCGAGCCCCAGGCTCCAGAGAGATCTGCAGCAACAGATCTTGATTTCTCGGACTTTAAACTCTGTTATTCTGGGGACGTTGACTGTGTAAAAGCTGCAATTTTCAAGTTTCCTCAGCGGTGTCCCGTGAGTTGTAAGAAAACAATTTCATTGCTTTCTTTCCATCAAAACTGGGTTGACTCAGCTTGGGGTCTAGTCTGCTATGACGACTAAGGGGCAAGTGGAAATTTTAGGTGTCTCTTGCTCTAAAAAACAGGGGATAGTTCAGTGAAGAAGGCTACCCGTACAGATGGAAACTGTGGATGGCTCCTGCTGACCCTTGGACCGGGATCAAAAAAAGGGCCCCTTTGGGGGTTTTATGGGTAAAGATCTCAAGAGAAACTGCCTTTTGCTTATTCTTCTCCCCAATTTTCCCCATTATTCTAGGGTTTACCATGGCTGCAGGTCGAATCCTACCATTAACTGGGAGACCAAGGATTTTACATTTCCAGGGGAAACGATGAGTCCAAAAGTTTCAGCTTGCTCTGTTCCAAAAAGGGAACCATGTCGTCCCTGAACTACCAGCTGTATACCAGGATTTGTGATTTATGTGACAAGAAGACCAGCTTCCCCTCACCGTCCTATGTTGTCCAATTAATTATTGCCTGGAGCAGAGTTACCTTTTGGTAAGATTCCCCCCTAGGGGGCCCGAGTAAAGGCTTTAAAGGATTACATAGACGAAAATAAACCCCAAGGGCTTCATCGCCCCTTTCATCTCTGCAGGTGCACCCATCTTCTTTGTAAAGAAGAAGATGGATCTCTGAGACCCTGCGTAGACTTAGGGAAATCAAAAGGGTTTTACTATGAAAGTTATCCATTGCCTTTAAATCCCGAGTTTTGGAGAGAGTGGAATGCCAAAATTTTCTCTAAACTAGATCTGTGGGGCCTATAATTAGTCCGTATTAGACCTGGGGAATGAATGGAAGACTGCATTCAGGGCACGCTATGGAACTTTGAAAATCTATTTTTGCCTTTTGGTCTGAGTACCGCCCCAGCCACTTTCCAACACTTGGTGAATTTAATTTCAGGGTCCCTAGATACATTCGGGTGATTTTTTGGTTGATATTTAATTTTTTCAATCAAAAGAGAAATATGGCATGTGAGAATGGTCTTGGAAGTCTAAGACAAAATCATCTTTACATCAAAACTGAAAAGGTGAATTCCATAGGACCGAAAATTTAATTTTGGGGTATGTACTGTCTACACAAGGAATTAGTATGGATGGAAGCAAGACCCCAAACCATCAAGGATTGCCCAAAGTCTAGAAATGTGAAGGAGGTGCAGCGCTTCACGGGTTTGCCAACTTCTATAGACGTTTCATTGGAAAATTTTTTGAGGTTGTGTCACCTATCACCAAACTTACCGGAAAGAGTCTAGGTTCTCTGGGACCCCCAAGCCAGGAAGCATTTTCCGTCTAAAAGAATAAATTTACCACTGCACCCATCTTAGTACATCCCAACCCGAAACTTGCCTTCATAATAGAGGTGGATGCTTCAGACTGGGTTTGGAGTTACCTTCAGAGAAAGGGAGAAGAATGTCTTGCATCCCTGGCCTTCTTTTCCCCGCAGTTGTCTTCGGCTGAGAGGAAAATACGTGTGGGCAAATAGGAGTTGTTGGCCATTATTCCGCTTCACAGAATGGGAACCTTCTTCAGGGAGCGCACAGCAATGGTCCTGACAGACCATCGTAACCTTGAATTTATCAGGTCGGCTAAGTGCCTGACTCCTCGCCAGGCTGCTGGAACTTTTCTTAAACCAATTTAATTTTATCTTTTTATAGACCAGGATCGCGCAAGGGAAAGGTGTGCACTTTAGGTTTATTCAGCAGAGACACGTCCACTTACTCCTCCTAAAGATTATTCTTCCGACTCTAGATTCCTGGGAGTGATTCATAATCAAGACCACTTAAGGACATCAAAAAGATACCATGCGGATTCCTTTTTGGCACAACTCCAAGGACGTAAGTTTGTCTTTAAGAAAGGTGTGTGGATTCAGGGACAAAGTCTGTATATTCCTGAAACAGTAGATTAAGAGTATTGCAACTCATTCACGTTCCAAGATAGCTGGCATAGAGGAATTCTAAAGAAACAGGAATTTCTTTCTCGTTTCTTTTGGTGGCCCACTTGAGGAAGGATGTTTTAAACTATGTACTTCATGTGAAGTTGTGCAAGATGCAAAAATCGCTCCTCACCAATGGTCTGTTGCAACCCCTTTCCCACCCCGTCCCGCCCGTGGGGATCCATTTCTATGGACTTCTTTTGGGGAAACCTCTCAAGGGAAGAAAAACCTTCTAGTGGTGGTTGTCGTTTTAAAAAGAGCTCATTTTATCCCTTTGTCGGCTTACCCACTGCAAGACGCATCGATTTGATGATTAAAAAATGTGTTTTTTTTACATGGAAAAACCAGTGAGGGGTTTTTCGGATCGGGGGTGCAATTTACTAGGTTTTGGCAAATTTCTGTGCGCATTAGACATTAAAAAGAACCTTCTTTGCTTTTTTTTCCGACTTGGCAGACGGAACGAACCAATCGACCCTGGAGCTTCTTCGCTGCTTTTTCTGCCCCCCTACGGATGATTGGTGGATCTACTTCCATGGCTGGTTTTTATAACAACTTCAGACGCCTCCCCAAAACAGTTCCTTTTTACTCCTTTAGGTTATCCCAATTTTTTCCCCGTTTCCTGAAACCCCCTTTCCGCATTTTGGTGAAAAAAACACGTCTTTACAAAAAATATGGATTTTTAAAGGGGGAAAAGGGGAATTGGTCAGGAAGGGGACAAGAAACCCGCAGAAAAATTTTTGTAAACTGCCCCAGCTTTTAAGGTAGGAGCCGGGGTTTCTGTCCCCCGAATCTTAAGTTAGGAATTAATCATCTAGTTGGGCATAAATAATGGACCTTATAAAATCAGAAAAATTTTAAAGTGCTGTCGTTGTGTCTTCAACTGCCCAAATTTGAGACCCCTTCTTTTTGTATCTTACTAAAGGGCGACACCCAATACGTTTCTGGCGTTTTCTCCTTGCCCTGAACCCAGTGTGTCGTTGGTCAGGAAAGAATTTGGGGGGGAAAGGATTCTAGATTCAGGTTGTATAAAATCGTTAATTTTTTTTTTGGCAGGGCTCCCGTGGGGAAATTCATGGGAAACCCCATCAATAACAAATGTCCTCGCTTGCCCGTCAGTTTCATCGAGGTACCAACAAGCCGGTTTTGAGGTCTCGGGGTTCCCCCTAAGGGGGGAGTAATGTGGGGTTCTGTGTACATGTTCCTGAAACTCAGTTTTTCCGTCACCATTTTTTTTTCTGTCTTGCTGCGCTGTTTGCCCCAGTCAATTTTGGGGTTTTTCCGCTTGTTTACCCCCCTGATTTTTCCCTCTTGCTTCTTAAGCGCCACAGGGCAATCAGGTTTCAGAATCAAGCTGCAGAAAAACCGGGCCCCTGACCCTGGAACCTTTTGGCCTTGCCCCTTTTTTTTCCCCTTTGGGAAATTTTGGAAACACTCGTGGACTTTGAACCTTGCTATTTGAAAAAACCCACGTTTGCTTGGATTATGGTAACAGAGAAGAGTCCAAAAACCTGTTGTGAGGTGATTGTGAGCTTAAGTTTTTGTTTTTGGTTCCTGCTTTTGTATCTAAAAAACTGTGTGACTTTTTTTCCATTGTTGAAGTATACAAGACCTTCTAAAAAAACCTGTGCCCCCTGTTTTTTTATCGCACACAAGCACAAGACACTATTAACTGTACCCTTCATTCAGTTTTCTCCAATGAAATAAAATGGCGTGGGAAAACGGGGGGTTATTGGCCATGAAGTGGGCCTTTGAAAAGGGGAGACATTGGCTGGAAGGAGCCAAACATAGGGGTGGTCCCCCCGGCCATAAAAACGGGGTTTTTCTCGAATCAGCCAAAAAGGGCTTAATCCCCGACAGGCCGGTGGGCCTTTTTTTTTACACGTTTTTTTTTTTGGGTTTTTTTCTTCGGGGACTAAGAATGTTAAGGGGATGCCCTCTCAAGGGTTTCTTTGGGATTCTCCGGTTACCCGATCCTGGTTATTTTTAAAGAGGGTGTGTTTTTCCGCCTCTCGCCCAATTTGGACTGGCTTGGAAGGGGGGTCAGGAGATAAACCTGAGCCTGCCCCTTGGGAAAAAATTTTTTGTCCCCGACCAGTGGAAAAAGGTGTGAGTCTAAGATTTTGTTCCGCGTTGGTGGTCACCCCCGGGGTTTTTGGTACCAGGATTGGGGGTCGGTCTTTTTTGGCCCACTTTGTCTTGTGACTCAGGGACTTTGTGCGTCTGTGGGACTTGCTTGTTCCAAGCCTTCCTCTCGCTCTAGGGGTTTGTTTGCCATTCCCCCGTCCCAAAAAGGGCCCCTGGCCCCTATTTTTGGATTTTATTTCCCCCCCCCCTGCTCTCAGAGAATGCCGTTTCTGGGTAATTTGATGGTTTTTTCCCAAAGATAATCTTGTCCGTTAGTTCCCCAAGTTCCTTCCTCTCTGAGTTGGTGCTTTGTTCCTTCGTCGTGGTTCGGTTGCCGGCATTCCAGAGAACATTGTTGTTATGTTTCGGTAGTGAGGAGTGAGGTAAAAAAGGAATTTTCCCCCAAAAGTTGGAATTATGAGATTGCGTACCCTATAACCACCCCCAAAAAGGGAGCCCTGGAGCTTCCTACGTTGGTCCTGAGCCTCGTCACAGCCCCAGAACTAATCACCTAAAGTAGAAAAAAAGGGAAAGCTTCTGCCCGGGCCCCAACCCCAAAGTAAAGAAAACCCCCCAAAAAGTAATGGCTTTTGACAAGAGGGAAAAAAATGACACAGAAAAAAAAATGTATGAGCAAAGCTGGGGCCCAAACTATCTAAATAGAAAAGGATGGAGGGTATTATGCAACCCAGAAAAACCCCCAAAAGCACCAACTTATAATTTCAAAATACCTGAATCACGACCTCTCCCCCTAAATTAGCTCTTGGTGTAACAAAATCAAAACAGCAGCCCTGAAAAAACTGGAAAAAAAAAAAAAAAACAAAAAAACAGTGGCTGAAAAAAAAAAGGGGGCAGAAGCCCCCCCGGGGGGGTCTGAAGGCCCCCAAAAAATGCGGAAAAAATTCAAAAAAAAAGCACAAACACAAAAGAAAAAAAAATCTTATCTGTTAGAGGAATGCAGCACGACACAGCAGGCTAAAAGGGAAATGGAAAAAAGGATTCGACCAGAACAATTGTCACGGCCCAACCCCCGATGGGAAATGACTCCCTTATATAAGCCAGTCAGTAACCCTGATTCCAGTCCTCACAATCTTCACTAGCCCGCTTGAAACCCACCAGGGGCCTCTGTCGAATCATTAAAAACCCATTCACAAAGTACCCCCCCTTGAGGGGGGTCACCAAACCCCTCATTTGAGAACTAGGCGGTCGGATGAGTTTTTGTAGCCGGAAAGTCTCCCAGCATGGATGTCCGAAGCAAACACCAAAGAATGCCCCCCGACCATAACTCCCCTTTTTAACCAAATCTGGGGGTTTCGTCAAAAAAAAACGAGAACCAATATTTTCTAACCCTCCCCCCGATTGCCCTCAACCAAAACAGGGTCGGACACAGCGCAGGAACCCCTGGCTCAACAAATCTTCAAAAAAGGCTTGGGGAACAGTTTGGATTTTTAAATGCCCCCGGGAAAAGCAACGAAAAAAAAAAGGATTAATAATCCCCTGATCTTATAGGTCCCAAGACCCGGCTTAAATTTAGGAGATGCTACTTCATAGGAATTTTTTCCTTTTAGGAAAAAACCCCCCCCGGCCCCATTTTAAAAACCGGGGCCTCAGTCCCCCCCCGGTTGCAAACGCTGGGCCTTTTGAGAGAGGGACAACCTCTCCCCCCCCCGTAAAAAACTGTTGCATACGCTCCACAAACAGAGTCAACCCTGGAAGCAGAAGCCTCCGTTGTCCTGAAGAAAATCGAGGGTGAAAAACCCGAATTACAGAAAAAAGACATAAAAGGGGCGGTAGCCCTATTTTAAGAGCAAATCAGCCAAAGGAAAAAAAAGGGGCCCCCGTCATCCTGATCAGCGAAAAAAATCTTAGAAAAGTCTAATGTCGGTTTGTTCTTCAGTTTGACCATTGTTGAGGATGAATGCCGAGGGAAAGAAATTGAACACCCGTTTAGAACAAAAGTCCCAAAATCTGGAAAAAAAATGGACTCCTCTGTCGGGGACAATTTTAGGAATGCCGTGTAAAGAACCCGTGCTAAGGAAAAACGGGCCCCAAATTTTAGAGGAGGAAGGCAATTAGGTAATGGCACAAAAGTATCATTTTGGAAAACCCCTATCACAAATTCCCAAAATGGGGGGCTTTATCTGGAAAAGGAAGATCGGAAAAAAAACCACAGAGATATGGGTCCTGGTCTCTTGGGCCAGGGGGGGGGGGGGGGGCTCAACAAACCAAAAAACGAGGCAAGGGGTTTGGGCGGAGCAAAACCCCCGGACTGAAATTTTCCCGAAATCACGAGACAAAAGGTAGGCCACCCCCAAAAAGGGCTAACCAAAACTCTGGTACAAAAATTTCCGGGTGCCCGCCAATGCGGAACAATGATCTCAGACAACACTCTTTTCCATTGGTGGGACAAAAATTTTCCCAAAGGGCAGGCTCGGGCCCCTCCCCTGACACCCCTCCAGAGAAGTCTCAAATTGGGCGAGATGGCGGAAAGAACTACACCCCTTTTAAAATAACAGAAGGATAATTTTAAAACAGGGAGTTTGCAAGGAAACTCTCGAGGGGCTCCCCCTTTAACATTTTAGTCCCGGGAAAAAGGAAAAACCCAAATTAAAAATTTTGTGAAAAAAAGGCCCCGGCCTGTCTGGATTGAGTGTTGGAAAAATTCAGATGACCAGATTCTTAGGCCGTAAGACCACCCCCTGTGTTTGACCCCTCCGCCCCCCACTCCCTCTTCAAAGCCATTAAGGCCCCAAAAACCCCCTTCCCCCGTCATAATTGTTCAGTAGGAAAAAATTTTTCGAGAAAAAAAGGCACAGGGTTTTTTTAGAGGTCTCTGGATTTTTTGGGACAAACGGCACCTCCCCAAAAAATTTAGAGGCATCAACCCCCTTGAAATGGGAAAAAAAATTAGGTCCCCTGAACAGGGAGAAGTAATTCTGTTAAGTTCTAAAAATTTCAGGACTGCCTCCCGGAGGCCAATTCCCCATCAAACCTTTCTGGTCAAATCGTTAATGGTTTAACAAAAAAGAAAAATTTACCAATAAATTTACGAAAAAATTTTGGAAAAAAACCCAAAAAATTTGAAGACCTTTAATGAGTAGGTTGGCCCCAAACACAGAGGCCCCCAAAAACCCTTGACCGGGCCCCCTTTCTAACGATGGGGCAAAATGAACCCCGAAATGAGCCCCCTGTACGCCAAAAATTCATTTGTCCCTTCCCCATACAGGGCATTCTCTCTCAAAATCTGGAATACAGTTCGAAAATGTTTCACTGGGTCCCCGTCTTAGAAAAAATCAAATTAAAAACCCAAAAAACAATGAAATTTGTCCCCAAAACCCTGAAAAAATAATTCATGAAGGACTGGAAGACGGAAGGAGCATTGTGAGCCCAAAGGGGGTCAATGGTATCAAATGCCCCCTTGGGTATTTAAAAACGTCTTCCATTCTTCCCGTGCTTAATGCGAATAAGGTTATAGCCCCCCCGAGGGAAGTTGGTAAACCAAGTGGTTTTTCACCTGGAAAACAGGTCAGAAAAAAAAGGGTAAGGTTTGATTTTCCAAATAATATTTTTAAAGGGCGATAATCAAAACACGGGGGGCCTTAAGAACCATCTTTTTTTGGCCCAAAAAAAAAAACCGGCCCCCTTAAAAGGGTGAAGGGTGGTTGTATGCCCTTCTCCCCAATTTATTCTTGATATAAGACCACATAGCGTCATGTTAGGGGAAACAAATTAAAAAAAGGGGCCTTTAGGGAATTTATACCGGACTATTTTAATGCGCAGTCATAGCCCTTTGGGGAGGCAAGGATGCAGATTTCTTTCGCTAAACACATCAGAAAAAAAAAAAACAAAAAAACGGAAAATCTGAGCCTGGGGGGGGCAAGAAAAAAAAAGGAGTGTTGGGGAAAAACACTTGGCGCCCCAAAAGGTTACAGACACGATTTCCCCCAACCAAACGGATTATGGCTGTAACCAAGGGAAACCCCCCGATAATGTCATGCGTTTTTTAGAACAAAAAAAAACAGCACTCCGGTGTGGTTCAACCCTCATTATCCCGGAGTAGAAAAAAGGGGGGTTTTTTCAGCCCCAAAAGGGGTAGAATGATCCCCAGTAGGGGAATAGATTTGTAGGGGTATCAAGGGAAACCCAAAAACGTTTAGCAAAATCTATCCATGGGGTTTTTAAAGCTGCTCCAGAAAAAACGAAACCCCGAGAAAAAAAGGGGGACGGAGCTATAGGTGCTTTAAATTTTAAAAAATTGGGGTTAACCTACCCAAGAAAAATGAGCGTTTGGCAAAAGTTTACCCCTTGGGCAGAGAAATAGAAAGAGAGGCATACACAGTAGAAACAAACCCATTGCGCTTTCAAAAAACCTGACCGGCCCCGACACCATCTATCACCCTGATGGGTTCAAAAAGGGGTTCACAAGGCACACCTTCCAGATTTCTCCCCAGCAAATCTGTCAATTTGAATGCTATGACATGATTTTGCCCCCGGGGAAGGGAAAATCCCACCAAAATCCTTACATTTCTGCAGCCCTTTCCCCGGAAAAGGCCCCCCCAAAAAGGGTCTTTCCCCTTTGGTGGATCCCCCCTACGGAATCTCTGACAGTTAATCTGTGTCATCAGCCCCTGTTTAATGCCAACAAGGCTTTTTTAGCTTGATCAGTGACATTAGGCTCTCTACATAACCCAAGGCCTAAAAAAATGCATCAAAAAAATCAAACGGTTCCCCGGGGTATCAGGGAAAAACCCACCCGGGACCCCCGCGCAGGGAGGATGAAATTTTTTGAATGCTGCGCTGGTTTTGGGGTTTGTTTTAAAGGGCAAAAAAAAAATTTTTTTTTTTTAAATTTAAAATTGTCGATCCCCTAAAACAAAGGGCGGGGGGATCTAGGTTCCCAAAGGAACCTGCAAGTATGCGCATTACTTGAACTCAGTGGCAAGCTGATCCACATGGCCGAAAAAATGTGAAACTCCTTGGGAAAAAAGACCCCCCCCGACCCAGAGTAGAGGAAAAAAAAAAAAAAAAATTGCAAAAAAAAAAAATATCTTGCCCTCTGAAACCTTTTTTCTTACATATTTTTTATTTTTTTCCTTTTGTGGTAAAAAAATTTTTTTAAAATTTTTGGCCGGGGGTTTTTTGTTTGTTTCGGTAGCTGGGAGTGAGGAAAAAAAGGGAATCCCAGAGAAGTTGGAAAACTTGAGATTGCAGTACCCTGATCCAAACCAAAATTTGAGGCACCGTGGGGGTTCCTTTTGGTCCCGCCCTGTCACGCCTGAAAAATAATACCCAAAAAATTTTTAAATAGGAAAGCTATCTCCCCCCGGAAAACAGAACCCAAAAGAAAATAGAAACCCCCCAAAAATGAAAAGGCGGTTAGAAAGGGAAAAACTGCACAGAAAAGAAAAGTATGAGCAAAGATGGGGCCCCAAAAAATTAAATAGAAAAGGGTGGAAGGGTACTTCTGCAATCCCAGAAAACCTGAAAGCACAACTCTTCTTATTTAAAATCACCGAGATCACCGCCTCTACCATAATTAGCTCTCTGGTGTAACAAATCAAAACAGCCCGCCACTGAAAAAACTGGAAAAAGCAAAAGAA